>VDFB02267655.1:0-152523 GCA_007258455.2 Sequoia sempervirens | reverse complement strand
AGATTTGTGGGAGTTATTAACATTTGGAAGTTTGCATAGTTGCTGGTTGAGAATCACAGTTTGCTGGTTTAAAAATCAGACCTGGTATGGTCTTTCCCTTGCTATATTCCTTTGGCTTTTCAGTTCATCATTGTAATAAGAAATATAGTAAAGTTATTGCAACTGTTTTGGAGCAGATTTCTAATGATATTCATTGTAATAAGATCATTGTAAATGCTGGTAACAATAGTACTATCCAGCCATTCTTATTTCAGCATTTATTGTGTTTCAATTACAACATTGTAACCCCTGGATGGTTTACCGCCAGTGTGGAAAAGAACTTGTTAATCTATCTTTTGTACCCACTGAAAAGTGGTGAATCCCCACTCTAAGTGGATGCCCGCCGCAGTGGATGAATTAGTTTTGTATTGTAATGTTTTCCCCCCACTGTTAAAGTGGTAGCGTGGAAATTCTCATGGCTGGTTCACCACCTACTTTTCATTTCCAGCTTTGTATTTCAAGTTCAGATCATTGCTTTGTTTTCTCTGCCATATGACAACACCTCTCCTTCCTTGGGATTGAGTGTGCATTCTTGGTGTTGAGATCTTTTAAAGTTGGATATCTTTTGGGATCTAACGCTAACATTTGGCATAGTGTTGGTTTGTGTTGTGAAAATCCAAGAAAAAATTAGGGGCATATTTCATTTGATCTAATATTATTTTGCATCCATTATTGTAATTTATGCTCTTTCTTTTCTCTATTGCAGAAGGATATTTTGGTTGCAGGTGATCCTGAGAGCTTTACTCCTTGAGTGACTCTAGCAGTAGTAGCAGAAAAAATTTCCAAGATGGCACACTTCATTCCATGTAAGAAAAGTAATGATGTAGTACACATAGCAAACTTATTTTTCAAGCAAGCAGTAAGATTGCATGGTTTACCAAAAAACATAGTTTCAAATAGAGATACTAACTTGTTGGGATTCTTTTGGAGGAGCTTGTGGAAGAAGATGAAAACAGATTTGAAATTCAGCTTAGCACAGCATCCGCAAACTGATGGCCAAACAAAAGTAGTGAATAGGAGCTTGGGTAACTTATTGAGATGCTTGGTTGGAGAAAAAGCAAGGAATTGGGACATGGTCTTGTCACAAGCAAAATTTGCATGCAATAGTTTAGTGAATAGAAGCACTGAAAGAACACCATTTTAGATTGTGAATGGTAGCAATCCAAAGAACATACTAGAACTAAGGAAAATCAGTAAGGAATACGAGAGAAGGAAGGTGCATGAGAGGGTGAGAATCCACTTGGAGAAGATGAAAGACAAATACAAACAAGAAGCAAAGAAAACAAGAATACTTAAAGATTTTGCAATAGGAGCTCAAGTGATGGTATACCTCAAAAAGGAGAGATTTCTAATCGAAACATACAACAAACTAAAGATGAAGAAGTTTGGTCCTTGAGGTATCATAAGGAGATTTGACTCAAGGAATGCATATGAGGTGGAGTTATTGGAAGACCTAGGCGTATCTCCAATATTCAACATTGCAAACCTATATGAGTATCATGAGGGGGATTTAGAGGGGAGGAATTCTAGGGACCTAAGGGCAAAGGTCCATATCGCCACAACCAAAAGAAAAGATCTAAGAAATAATAGATAGCAGAATTGGCAAGAACATCAGAAACAAACAATATGACTATTTGGCGAAATGGAGAGGAAGGCCAGAAGTAGACTCAAGTTGGATATCCAAGGTTGAAGTTAACCGACTAGAGTTCCCTCTAGTTGTTGGAAAGTGAGGAACTCAGTTTTCATTTTACCTAAGGTGTCTGATGCAGGAGCATCCTTGGGCAAATCAAAGCAATCCAACATCACCAACAATTACTTAGCCATTTGTTTGCAATTTTTTATCCCAATCAGGTGTAGATGTCATCACAATTCACCATATTTTACAATTGAGTCATACAATCTTGGAAAAAATTATAGATAAATATTTAGACATTGTGTCCACATTTGAAGAGAATTGGATTTATGTAACAACATATTCAAGTTTGTGAACCTATATCTAACTACAAATTATCACAGTTGCAGAATTACTTTGAGGCCAAAGAATTTGAAGTTTGCATCAATCAATGAAGACATGGTAACACTTATTGGACCTAGGGGAGTTTTCCTTCATTGTGGTTTGGTTCGAGAAATTAACTCTCACTAGCCGACTACATGTTTCGGGGAGTATTGAATTGTGCACCACCTTGCAGCCAATGTAGATCATTAAGAAGGTTGTAGAATGATAAATATTGGATTCTACGATCATTGAAAATCATCAAGAGGAGATAGGAGACACTCAGCAAAGATTAAAGGTTTGAAGATAGGTATGAGGGAGATAGGTTCAAATGGAGTTTAAGGCATTAGATATGGCAACTATAAAAGTGTTGTGGCCTAAGATGTATGCCACAATGGCAAGATTGTAACTTGTTTGAGAATTCTATAATTAAGGACGAGTCTTTTGGAGGCTAGGCTTTTCCCTCTTTGAAGATATACTTTGTGTCGCTTTGTTGTGAGCTTTTTGTTCAAGTGTGCAAATTTTCTATTCGTTGCACAATCGGATAGTCCTTCCCTACACCCTCCTATTGTGATTGCATCAATATCAAAAAGGTGCAATTTGAACGAGATGTCGTAGAAGTGGATCTAAAAACATTGACGTTCCAAGATAGAAAGATAGCCATGTCGATTGCAAAGGAGTGTGTGTAAGGAAAACTTCATGCTTAAGGATGGCCCAAAAGATTGGACCCTCAAGTATGTGTAGGTTGATGTGATCTCCAAAAGTTCCCCTTGTTAGAAAAACTCGAATTTGGAAAGAAAGTGCTTGGAGATATTGAAAATCATGACCTTAGTTTTACTAAGGTTGACCAAAAGTTGTTGAAGTTCACAGAAATTGTCAAGTCACCTTTTGTAGAAACCCTAGTTTCCCACGACAACGCTCGGTGATTTTGAGTTTTTGGCGTTTTTGGGTTTTGTGATTTTTGTGTTTTGATGCAATAATGAAGAGGTACGATTTTGATAATAAATGGAAATAAATTTACTAAAAATCAAATAGCTCTGGAAATGCAACAATATCAATGCCAGTATCCTTTATTCAACTTCTCTATGGATTACAATGATACCCAGATGCATACAACAAATTAAATGAAGAATTTTCAATGTTTTTTAAAAACCTGGAGATTGCTGCAGCAGAGGTACAGAAATGTACGGCTGGGTTGATTTATCCCTTTCTCCTTCCATCTGACATGCACAAAATGATCCAGTGGTATTGGGGCCTCCTTCAATGCAAACTGGAACCCTCAGATCAAGGCGTTTATTTCAAGCTGATGAGTACGGCCAAAAAGACAGAGGTACGGCCCTGACAGAAAGGTACGGCCTGTCAGATCTGCATTTAATGCTGTACGGACTTCACCCAAATCAATATCAATGTCTCTGTATATGGTGCGCCCAGTTATTAGATGATATCTGGAAGCAAACAACTGATAATAACTGAAGATATAATTTCCTCTGAAGCTCTGTAGTTTTCTCTGAATAAGAAAACCTCTGTAGGCAATAAATCAAGTGATATTGCACACTCTCTGAATTGCTTTCCGTTGGAGATGGCTCGTTCCCCAAGGCAATCGAACACGAAACCCTAAAGTCTCAGGCTCAGACCAAAATTGATCAATATCAAACTCAATAATCCATAATGGCTCACTTCCCAATGCAAAATCCTCAAATAAGCTCAAAAGTGCGATTTGCTTGAAAATAGGGTTTTAATGAAATATTCATATTTTAATATTTTCAATTCTCCATAGTTCTCCACTGAATATTTAAATCTTAATTAAATATCAAACTGGCCCCCTTTTCATGATGGCGCACCCCTCAAGGAAAAACACTTAAGTTATAATATTAAATTATAACTTTATATTATAAACATTAATTAATTAATATTTAATCAATACGATCAAATATTAATATCTTCCTCGTTTCTAACCCGATGACTGATCCGTCTGATGCTGACGAACTCTGAAGTGATTCCTGATGCCGCCACAGCCATACTGCTAAAAATAGCAGTGGTCCCACACTGCCTGCCAGGAACTGCTAAAAATAGCAATTCTGCAAATAGTCTCCGATTGAGCCAGAACATAAGACAACTGATCAATCCCTGCTGACTGAAGCTGAGCCAAGCTCCGAAGTGACCCTCTATCCAGTCTATCGGCCTACGAGGGTCATGTGATAGGCCAATCCTGTCCTCTGAGAGATGTCACTAAGAAGGGGACATGACATTACATTCCTAGAATATACCTTGCTACACCTAAATCTTTCATTTGAAACTATGTTGATAACTAAGATTTTAAAGTAGAAATCATACCCTTACTATTCCCAGAGAATAACATATCATCCACGTACAAGGAAATAATAAGAAAAAGATCATTTTTCAGTTTTGTAATAAACACAATGATCTAATTTTGATCTCATGAATCCCAATGACAACACAAAGGTTTCAAACTTTTGGTCCCACATTCTAAGTGATTACTTCAAACCATATAGAGATTTCTTTTAACTTGCAAACCATATTTTCCTTACCTTTTTCAATGAAGTGCTCAAGCTGGGACATATAAATTTCTTCTTCCAGCTCTCCATGAAGAAACGTTGTCTTCACATCCATATGCTCAATCTCTAATTCATACGTTGTTGCAAGTGACAAAAGAAATCTGATAGATGTCAACTTAGCTACAAGAGAAAATATTTCTCCATAATCAATTCCCTCCACTTGGGAATAGCCTTTTGCGACCAATTGAGCTTTATACTTCTCAACATTACCATCCAAACCAACTTTCTTCTTGAATACCCATTTGCAGCCAACATGCTTTCGACCTTCAGGCAGGGATACAAAAACCCAAGTTTCATTCTTTTTCAATGTCGCCATTTCCTCATTTATGGCTTCGAACCAGGAATTTGAATCAGACATATCAATTGCCTCCTTTATAGTCCTAGGCTCATCAGTGCTAGTAATCAAAGCATAAGCATTGTTTGAATCCAACATGGAAAATCCATACCTTTTAGGTTGCCCCTTCTCACATGTAGACCTCCTCACAAGGCGAGGCTAGGGTTGTGGTTCTTCTTCTTGTTCAGAACTGTCAAAGCTACTTGAGCTCTCCTCAGTTTCAGGTACACCTTGAATTCGTAGTTCCTCTTTATCTAGAGTTTGAGGAATTTCAATTACATCATCCTTCTTTCCCTTTTTATCTATCTTTGACTATGGACCAACTACTAAAGGCTTCAGCTCACAAAAGATTACACTTCTACTATACAAAACCTTCTCAGTAATAGGATTACAAAGCTTCTATCCTTTCACACCAATGCCATAGCTAATGAAGATACATTTGACATCCTTGTTCTCCAACTTAGATCTTTTCTCATTTGGCACATAGACATATGCCTCATAGCCAAAGGAACGAATATGTCTCACAGAGGGCTTCTTACCAGATCGCACTTCCATAGGTGTTTTTTCAACAAGAGCCGAACTGGGTGAACGATTGATCAAGTAACATGTTGTAGCCACAACCTCAGCCTAGAACTTCAACTCTAGACCAACACTACTCAACATACTTCTTGCTCTTTCCATTAGCATCTTGTTTAACCTTTTAGTAACTCCATTTTGTTGTGGAGTATAAGGCATATTTCTATGCCTTTTAATCCCATGGTCTTTGCAATACCTTTCAAAATTTGTGGAATAAAACTCACTGCCATTGTCCATCCTCAAGCATTTAATTTTCCTTCCAGTCTAATTTTCTACCAAGTTTTTAAACTCTTTAAATTGACTGAACACTTTTGTTTCACTCTTTAGAAAATACACAAATTCCCTTCATGAATAATCATCAATAAAAGAAACATAATATTTAGACTTCAATAATGAAGGAACATCTATTGGACCAAATACATCAAAGTGAACATAATCCAGTATACCATAAGACTTATGAGGACTAGAGAAAAATGAAACACGGTGTTGCTTTCCATAAATGCAATGTTCACAAAAATCAAACTCAAGGTTACAATCAACAAGCCCTTCAACTAGATTTTTATTTTTCAAGGCTTTTAAGCCTTTCTTTCCTATGTGACCGAGTCTGTGATGCCACAACATGGTTTTACCTACTGGGAGTTTCACCTCCAAAGAGTTTGCACCCAAAGGAACTTCGTTCTCCTTCTTAACACAAGCATCTTTGCTTGACTTTACAAAGACGTTACATTAAACGAGACGTGCATCGAACTTGTACAAAGTGCCAATGTGTGCACCCTTAGCCATCACCATTGAGCCTCTAGTCATTTTACATCCTCCACTTGAGAAAGAAACTTGCACGCCAATATCATTCAACTTACTAACATAAAGAAAATTACGAGCAAAACGTGGTATGTGTAGTTTGCCATCAATCCCTTTGATTCTTCCATTAGGGAATTGGATTCTAACTCTTCCACAACCAACAATTTCAAGAGATGAATCACTTGTCAAGTACACCTTTCCACCAACATACTTTTCATACTTAGTGAATCAATCTCTGTGTGATGTCATGTGAAAAAATGTACCTGAGTCAATTAGCCAGACATCATCTGATGCCTGAGTCACCAAGGCTATAATGAAGGCATCTGCATCACTCTGAGAAGAGTCATTGTCTAAAGAGTTGTTGTTGTTCTTCTTCTTTTTCTCCTCTTTACAGTCCTTTCGAATATGACTAGTCTACCCACAATTCTAACATTTCACCTTGGAATTCTTGCCAGGAGACTTTGATCTCCCTTCAGATTTGTATTTAGACTTCTAATCTTTCTTCTTGCCTCTCTCCTTTGATCTACTCTAAACAACAAGGGCCTCCTTGGCCATCTCAAAAGACTTCCTCTGCATTTCTTTTGACAATAGCGAAGCAACCACGTCTTCCATCTTAAAGGTGGTTGTTGTACTTTCAATAGCCATTACCAAATGATCCCATGTGTCAAGTAAGGAGCATACCATAAGCATACCCTGATCCTCCTCCTCTATCTTTACACCCACAGAGACCAACTAGGTAACGATCATATTAAATTAATTTAGATGGTCTACTACAGATGCATCTTCTTCCATCTTCAAGGAGTACAATTTTTTCCTTAGGAATAATGTATTCACCAGAGACTTCCCATGTTAAATGTCAACAAGTTTCTTCCATAACAAAGATGCAGTATTCTCTTCATGGATGTTTAGGAGAACAAAATTAGCCTAACAAAGTCTTATCAACCTTCTAGCTTTTCTATCTGTGAGGTCCCAATCTTCTTGCTTCATACCTTTGGGCATAGTTCCAAAAACAACAATCCAGAGGTCTCTATCCACCAATAGGTCTTCCATTTTGAGTTTCCACAACTCAAAATTGCCGCCATTGAACTTTTCAATTTCTACTCTACCTGATGTGCTTGCCATCTCAAACTATAAACAAGACAATCAATTTTTTTCACTGCAAGACTCCCACTAAACCAAATTAGCACAAAAAACTAGCCCTACTCACAAGGATAACACAATTGGCCAAGCTTTGATACCACTTGTAAGGAAAACATAGTGCATAAGACACCTTCCTAATGCAAAATCCTTAGGAAAGAAGTACAAAAAAAACATTCATTTAATAAGTTACAGCCATTGAGATGCACATTCACAAAACAAAAGTATAGAAAAATTATCACACATAGAGATAACACCAGATCTACGTGGGAAAAACCTTATGGGAGAAAAAACCAACACACCAAGTAAAGCCACTTTGTATTATAGTAAATAGATTACATATAGAGTTACAAACTTCACTCATGCGAGTTAACTCACAATAGCAATACAATCCCTTGACCGACCTCACTTGCTAATTCCAATTACTCTCACTCTATTACAATGCTCAAAAAATCATACAATGTAAAACCACTCAACCACCCTCTTCATCGAGCCGCATGCCATTTAATTTTGATATAGAGAATTTGAATATACATTCAATGCATCTTGTTGTTCATCCGGTCTGATTTGATCTTGATCACCTCTATAAATTGTGCCACTGTCATGAAGATCAAATCTTCATTTAATTTGTCACTGGATTAGTTGTTTAATTAATTTTCCCTCCAATGTCGGTTACCAGGCGAGCTACTCATGTTCACACTGACGTCTGCCACGCAATTCACAACAAGGATGTGAATTGCATGATCATCCAATCAATAATCACCATCTGTATATACACATCACCATCCATCCTTCTCAACCTATCAGGTCCCACCATGACATTCTTCATGAGTCACTGAGTTAACCATCGCCATATCAAAGAGACATCATGATGTCTCCCACCAATACAAGGAAATCCTGATGATGTCCTCTTTACAACTTATCAACCCATCCCATGTAGTCCCCACCATCCATGTGGCATCCATGTCACTGTCGTATAGTTGACGTCACCTTCCATGTAGACTGGTGCCACCATCCATCGGTTATGTCACTGAAAAACCAAACTTCACAACCTCAATATTAAAGGTTATGAATTTTTCAAAACCCACGACATGTCGATCTCTATGTCGCCAATTCAAAAGAAACCCAAAATTCAGAACCTCCAAACAGAGGTTAGGGAATTCCTGAAACCCATGACATACCTATAGTGATGTTGCCAAGTCAGGAGAAACCCAAACTTCATAACCTCCATTAGAGGTTAGGAATTTCCAAAACCCGCGACATGGTGATAACAAAGGGAAGCTCAAAGTTGTCAAGTTATGATTTTTTAGAACCCTGCGACTTAGGTTTCAAGGTTCTGGATTTCAGAAATAGTTTGACAATGAAGGCCAACAAAAGAAAAAATGCTAAGTCTTTAAGAGAGGTTCAAGCCAGCAATTTGATGCATATTTTCCAATAGATGATAGGTGCTTGGGCACCTACACCAAAATATGTCTAGGGTTAGCTCCACACCAAGCTTTTCCCCAAGAAGTAGAGATTTGTGTAGAAGGTGGGATCTAGATCCAAAAGTTGGAAAGGGAGGACCAAATGAAACTATTCCCCATATGTAAGTCTAAATATCATGGTAAATTAGCATGCAACATGAGGGTGAGTGTCAATAAAGCAAATGAGTATGTATGGGGCCCTGATCAAGGAGGCCTGACAAAAATGGCCTCGGAGCTAAGCCCTAATTGTTCCTCTGAAACAAAGAGGTCTGAGGACCCAATAAATACTTCAATGGGGAGAGAATGCCATGTGAACAATACACAGACTCAAGAAGACCGGATCATTAGCCTGATAGTAGAGGAAGTGTGTGGAATGATGATGATATGTGAATAGTTGGAATAACCATTCCCACTGAAGGAAGTCGAAGGGAAGCTGGATGAAGTACAAGAAGCAAGGGTTTCCCAACTTGGAAAAGAGGACTTGTAAAAGAGGAGGAAGACTTGAAGGCAACGTGTGGGGTAGAATATTGATGTAGGAGAATCCCTGGTTGTGAAGCAATCTTGTATCAACCAAAAATAGTTTGCTTCTTGCATTGCGTTCAATAGCAATTTCCATAGTTCATTCTGCATTTCACTGCACCATTATTTCTCAACTCACAAAGCAAGATATAACATCTACACATCAACATCTATCACATATCCAAAATTCACATCATTTTCACTTGTCTGTTGAAAGTTATCGCTCTCAAAATTTCACTGTGTTACCAGTCAGAGCATTTGAGGCTGACTTGGTCTATAATTATTATTACAAACCTATTCCAAATCATGTGGAGCTTAATTAGACATCATACAAGCATCTTGGGTTCATTGGGACCTACCTTGAAGATTCACAAGCTAATTTGTTTCACGTGGAGCTAATTCTTCATATCTTGAGGATGACGTGCATATTTGATCAATCATCAAGTTATTAACCCTTGTAGCCAACACATACCTATTTTTGAGCTTGAGGAGCATATTCATTAGCATTGTAATTCATTTTAGATCATCAGTCATAAGTTCTAGATCGATAGTTCATGATTTGATTCATTCATTTTCGCATAAACCCTTTGGGGGCATGTAATAAGGCCCATTGGCCAGTTGTGTTGCTAAATCCCGTTGTGGCAAGGGTTGTGAGCCCTTGTAATTTTCCCTTATGGCCAATGTTGCAAGTAAGCATTCTATATTAATGAAGATTCATGTTCGTATATCAATTTTCTATGTTATTACCATTGTGTTGACTCATTGTTGCATGGTTCATACTATTGCTTCTAGAACCCTCCTACCGTGACTACACCAAGTGGTATCAGAGTGAATTTTTGATTCCTAATGAAATTCCTTGAGGTCAACCAATCGCTTACCTAAGGCAAACTACATTTGTTTTCAACTGATTGTCAATTTTGAGGTAGTTGAAACCCTTGTAGCCATATCACTAAACTGAGGTAGTTGCACAAATTTGAGGGGAGATATGCCACCAAGGAGAATGCCTGCTATGATGAACATTGTTAGAAGAATGGATGAAATGTTGAAAAATGATGTGTGAGATGTGAGTTGGGTTAGATGTTGTTGAATAAGATCGAAAGTGAGGCCTAAACCCTAGGAAGAATGATGAAAGTGATGATGAAGTAAAACATGCAAATCAAATTTCCAAAGCCCTAGAAGAAGAAGAAAAAGAATCAGATCAAGTAAAGATGTTGAAAATGATTTCAAAGATTGGCAAGGAACCTAGAGTTGAAACTCAAAATTATGCAGGGAGTTTGAATCTAAAAGAGTTGATTAATTGGATAAATGAAATGGAGGAATACTTTGAATATGAAGAAATTTAAGATCCAAAAAGAGTCATATTTGTGAAAACAAAATTGAAAGGTCATGCTACATTATGGTGGAAAGAAGTTCAATTAGACCAAAATAGAAGAGGAAAAGAAAAAATCATTAAATGGGATATAATGGTGACATAATTGAAGAATCAATTTATACCAGCAAATTATGAACTTGAACTGTTAAAGAGATTGAAAAACCTGAGGAAAAAAGAAAGATCTGTGAAGGAGTATACTGAAGAATTTTACAAGATCATAATCAAAACTAGTCATAGTGAAGCAAGAAAAGAAAAGGTTGCCAGATGTATCAATGAACTGAGAACAAACATTCAAGAAGAGTTGAGCTTGGTAAATATGACATTTTTTAAACAAGCATATCAATTTGCATTGAAGGTTGAAGAGAAGCTAAACAAGAAATTTGAACAAAGACAAAAAAGTGCAAGAGGAATATTTCAAGAGTGGACCCTAGTCCGAAGAAAGGAGACCATATGTGGAGTAGAACAAAGATCTGAAACCCTACTAGAGCGAAGAAAAAGATGTTAAATCATACTATAGAGGAAGAGAAGATAGAAATTTCTACCCCAGTAACAAAGGAGGTCATAATTCTTACTACAGTGATGGATTTCAAAGAGATGAAAGAAGATCTAAGAGAGGACCATTCAAAGGAACCTATTTCAAGTGTGGAGGTGAAGGACATAGAGCATTTGAGTGTCATCAAGGAAGTACCAGAAAGAAACCTGAACATATCAGAAGAGAAATTTATGTGGAGGAAGAACATGTTAGATCCCCTAATTCATTTGGGAAACCTGAGAAAGGTGAATTACTGGTGATGAGGAGATCTTTGATGCATGGAGAAGTTACTGAAAAACCACCACAAAGGAAACGTCTATTCCGAACCAAATGTGAGTTCGAAGGAAAGGTATGTAAGGTTATTATTGATAGTGGCAGTACTGATAGTCTAGTTTCAGAAGAGATGGTAACAAATTTGAATTTGAAGCAATTGAAATATCCAAACCCGTATAGGATAGCATGGATTCAAGATGAGCATAAGATATTGGTAAATGAACAATGTTTGGTGAAATTTCATATTGGATCATATAAGGATGAAGTGTTGTGTGATATTATTCCTATGGATGCATGCCATTTACTATTAGGAAGACCATGGCAATATGATAAGAAATCAATTCATGATGGAAGGAGAAATACTTATACTGTGACATCAAATGGAAAGAGAATCAAGTTGATACCTTTAGAGGAAGAGGAGAAGACTGAAATTTGTGGCACTTCCAGACTATGTTTGGTAGATGGTGTAGAGAAGGGGGATTCGCCACTCATGAGTCTCTTTATTCTCAAGAGATTCCTAAGGGGTGAACTACCCTAAACTACCTCAGGGAATAGTGCGAGAGTTTTAGAATAAAAAAGAGTAGGTCACAGATATTTTCTAGACAAATTGATAGGATCTCAACCAAAGGATGTTAGTGTGGGATACAAATGAAAACACAACATGTTGGTGTCTCATATAGACCAAAAAGTGAGAATATCACAAAAAATAGTAAAGTGACTATTAGCAATCTATTTACTAGGAACTCCTAAGATGTGGGAAAGTGTTAGAATATGATAGAACTAAAATAAAGTAAAGAAAATGATAAGACCTAAAGAGGATAGAGAAAAAGAATGCTCACAATAACCCAAGCAATGAAGCCTCTAGCACGTGAATATCTTCGATACCTGCGGGTGTAAGATCTGGAGAAAATGTTGGGGTTGTATCTTGGGGTTTGCCTTAGTAAAACCCCCGTTTTGGTGTTCCCACCTCCATGGACAACCAAATAGATAGAGATAAATAAAATATGTAATGAGTGATAAAAAAACCCTGCTTGAGGAGAACTTGTATCACAAAGTATAGGTGATAAAAGAAATTCCCACTCGAGGAGGAGAACCCATACCACAAAGTAAATATGCAATGGATAGGGGGTGTGTGAAATCCCAAGATGCTTGCAAGCACAAGATAAGGGAGATATTGTAAGGAGAATTAGATGCGGAAACAACTCTCCTAACGTCAATACCTCAGGGAAGAATGTAGATATACTTTAAATTTTTCAATTATAGTCCAATTATGATGCACATGAAAGAGATAATAGAAACAGAGTATTTGACACACACATATGGACACCAGATTTATGTGGGAAAACCCTTACGGGAGAAAAATCCACCACACCAAGAGAAGTCACTTTGTATTACAGTAACAAATAACTACATATAGAGTTTTGACTTATCTTTTTGATGCCTGATTACAACAACTTTCACAATGATCAATCTTTTACAGGAACCTTCAAGTTACAGTCTTTACAAAATAGAAAACACTCTGATACAATTCGAACTGTTCACAGAATTGTTCTTCGAACCAACCGAACCATCGAGCATTTGCAACTTCAAACTATATTCAATGTTCAACAGTTACTCCAAAGTATTCAACAGTTGGGAAGACTATCGTCCTTCACTGAGAGTTCATATCGAGTCATTAAGGGTTCTACCGAAACATTCAACATTCATCAAGACATCCATATCGCTGAGATGTTACTTCGAATACTTACAAGTCATACTGAGCACCAAACGACAGTCGGCAAGACATTCATCTTTCACCAAGAGGTTTCACCGAGCTCACTTATGTTACTCTGAAGTGCTCATCTATCACCAAGAAATATGTCCTCGCTGAGACTTTACTCTGAGATCCTTATGTTACATCGAGCACCGAACGGTTGGCAAGACTTCTGTCCATCGCTAAGAGTTCTTAGCGAACCCTTAGTTTTACCCCGATGCCTCCAAGTGTGTCCCCATCGGCAAGACCTTCATCGGTTGCTGGGACATCTTCCCGAAGCCCTTTGAGTTACCTCGAGAGAAATACTGTCAGTGTGACATTCTCTCATCGGTAAGACTTCTTACCGATAGTATTCCTTCCAGCAAGAGTTTCCCCGATGACTTCAAACCAAACGCTGTCGGAAAGACATTAACACATCGCTGAGAGCTCATAGCGAACACCCAAGCCTCTCCCCGATATCCGATAGAATGGCATGTTGGCCAGAGATCTCCACGAGCGGTGAGAGGTTACAACGAGCAAACTATCACAACGATAGGCTCCAAAGTAAAAGTGTTCGGCGAGACTCCTGCAAGGTCACAACGACCTGTACAAAGCACAATGCTACTAATCTGCTCATCGGCCAAACATAGAATATGTCACACCGACATGGCTCCAGTAGAGGTTACAACCTATGATGATTGAGACATATATTTCCAACAATCTCCCACTTGACGAAGATCACACAGGCACCTCCAGAGCACAACAAAACTTACTGAAAATCATGGGAACTAAGGCCCATTGAGCTGGCACACCACCTGAACTTGTCTGTGCTCATTGGCTTCGTCAATGCATCTGCAACATTCTCCAAAGTATCAACCTTTTCCAAACTGACCTTTCCATCCTCCACCATGTCTCATACAAAGTGGTATTGCACGTCTATATGTTTCGTCCTAGCATGGAAAGTAGGATTCTTTACTAGACAAATTGCACTCTGACTGTCACAAAAAATAGTTATTTTCCCTGCATCAAAACCAATGTTAGAACACAAATGTTTTAACCAAACTGATTCTTTACAAGCATGAGTAGCTACCATGTATTCAACCTCTGTAGTGGACAAAGCGACTACAACCTGCCACTTACTCATCCAACTCACTGCACCACCATTCAACATGAAAATGTATCCACTGGTAGACCTCCTGCTGTCAATGTCCCCTACCCAATCAAAATCTACATAACCACAAATGTTGAGAGTCTTCTGTGATTCAACCAAGTTCCCATGGTAACACAAAGCATATTCTGAAGTCCCCTTCAAATATCTAAACACTCTCTTCACAGCATCCCAATGTATTCTTCCAGGATTTTCCATAAATCGACTAAGAAATCCCACTGCTTGGGCAATGTCTGGCCTAGTACAGACCATTGCATACATAAGACTACCAACCACACTAGCATAGGGTACACTGGTCATGTCCTCCATCTCAGTAGGAGATTTTGGACAGTCTTCAACAGATAGCTTTGTTCCCTGCAAGACTAGAACAAGTAACTACTTGCAATCATTCATGCAAAATCTCTTTAGAACAGTCTTGATATACTTACTCTGACTGAGCCAAAGTTTTCTATTATTCTTGTCCCTGGTTATCTCCATCCCCAGAATATACCTTGCTGCACCAAGATCTTTCATTTCAAACTTAGCAGACAACTGAGACTTAAGATCAGAAATCATTAGCTTACTATTGCCTATGAACAACATATCATCAACATAGAGAGCAATAATAAGCACTTGATCACTTTCAGCTTTATAATAAACACAATGATAAGATTTTGATCGCACAAATCCTAGAGACAATACAAAAGTATCAAATTTTTGGTACCACATTCTAGGTGACTGCTTTAACCCATACAAAGACTTTTTTAACTTGCAAACTAGTTTCTCTTTACCTTTTTCAACAAAGTGCTCAGGCTGGGACATATAGATTTCTTCTTCAAGATCACCATGAAGAAATGTTGTCTTCACATCCATTTGTTCGACCTCTAAGTCATATGCTGCTGCAAGTGACAAAAGAAATCTGATAGATGTCAGCTTAGCTACAAGAGAAAAAATTTCCCCATAATCAATTCCCTCTACCTGGGAATAACCCTTCACAACCAATCTTGCCTTGTACTTTTCCACATTGCCATCTAGACCAATCTTCTTTTTAAATACCCATTTGCAGCCAATAGCTTTTTTTCCTTTAGGCAAGGGCACCAAACTCCAAGTGTCATTCTTTTCTAATGATGCCATTTCCTCATTCATGGCTTCCAACCAAGAGTCTAAATCAGACATTTTAAATACCTCCTTTATAGTCCTAGGCTCATCAGTGCTAGAAATTAAAGCATAGGCACAAGTAGAATCTATCAAAGAGAACCCATAACTATCAGGTTGTTTTCTTTCACGGGTTGACCTCCTCACTTGCTGAGGCTGAGGTTTTTCTTCTTCTTCTTCAGAACTTTTAGAACTGCTTGAGCTCTCCTTAGTTTCAGGTACATTTTGAATTTTCAATTCTTCTTTCTCTGGTGTAGGAGGAATTTCAACATCCTTATTGTTTTCTGACTGTAGATCCAAGGTAGAAGGCTTCAACTCATGAAAGATTACACTTCTGCTATATACAACCTTCTCTATATCAGGATTCCAAAGCTTATATCCTTTTATGACAGCACTATAGCCAATAAAAATACATTTGACAACCTTGTTCTCTAGTTTAGATCTTTTCACATCCGGCACATGAGCATATGCCTCATAGCCAAAAACATGAATGTGTCTTAAAGAGGGCTTCTTACCAGACCATGCTTACAAAGGCGTTTTCTCAACAAGAGCAGAGTTTGGAGAATGATTTATTAGGTAACATGTAGTAGATACAGCTTCAGCCCAGAACTTCTCCTCCAAGCCAGCACTACTCAACATACTTTGTGCTCTCTCCATCACTGTCCTATTGAACCTTTCTGCAACTCCATTTTGCTGTGGAGTATAAGGTGTAGTCTTATGTCTTTTAATCCCATGGTCTTTGCAATACCTCTCGAAATCATCAGAATAGAATTCACTGCCATTATCAGTCCTTAAAAATTTAATTTTTCTACCATCTGATTTTCTACAAGGTTCTTAAATTCCTTAAATTGACTGAACACTTTTGATTTACTTTTCAAAAAATATACAAATGCTCTTCTTGAACAATCATCAATGAATGACACATAGTATCTTGACTTAGACAAAGAAGGAACATTCACTGGACCAAATACATCAGAATGGATATAATCTAGTAAACCAGAAGATTTATGAGGACTGGAATAAAATGAAACATGGTGTTGTTTTCCATATATACAATGTTCACAAAATTCAAATTCAAGGTTACAATCTTCAAGCCCCTCAACCAGGTTTTTGTTCTTCAAGGTTTTTAAACCTTTCTCTCTAATGTGGCCTAGCCTATGATGCCAGAGCATAGTCTTCTCTGCTAGAAGTTTTACTTCCATAGAGTTTACATAATTAGGGATATTTCCCTCTTTACCTCCATGAGTAGCTTTCTGTTACTTTACAGAGACACTGTTACATTGAACACCTGTGCATCCAACTTGTACAGGGTACCAATTCAAGCACCTCTAGCCAACACCATTGAACCTCTAGTCATCTTGCAGCCATTTCCAGAGAATGTGACTTGTACTCCAATATCATTCACCTTACTGACAGACAGTAGATTTTGAACCCGGACACGGTATGTGCATAACATCATTGATCCTCTTCACTCTTCCATCAAGGAATTGAATTCTGACTCTTCCACGGCCAACAATTTCCAAAGTTGAATCACTTGCCAAGTACACCTTTCCACCATTGTATTCTTCATACTTTGTAAACCAGTCTCTATGAGATGTCATGTGGAAAGATGCTCTAGAATAAATCAACTAGACATCATCTGATGCTTGTGTAGCCAAGGCTGCAATGAAGGCGTCTGAATCACTATGAGAAGAATCATTGTCACAAGAATACTTCTTCTTCTTCTTCTTCTCCTCTTTACAATCCTTTCGGACATGACCAGGTTGCCCACAGTTCCAACACTTCACCTTGGACTTCTTGCTAGGAGACTTTGATCTCCCTTCTGATTTCGATTTGGACTTCTTGTCCTTCTTCTTGCCTTTCTCTTTCGACCTTCCTCTAACAGCAAGGGCCTCCTTCGCCATCTCAGAAGATTTGTTTCTCATCTCTTCTGATAACAAAGAACCAACAACATCTTCCATCTTGAAACTGGATGTTGTACTCCCAATAGCCATCACTATATGATCCCAATAGTCTGGCAAAGAACACAATAATAGCATACAGTGATCCTCTTTTTCAGTCTTCACACCAATAGATGTTTACTGTGCAAGCAACATGTTAAATGTGTTTAAATGATCAGCTACAGACCCTCCTTCCTGCATTCTCAAAGAGTACAACTTCTTCCTCAGGAATAGTTTATTCACCAAAGAATTCCCCTAATAAATAGATGCCAGTCTCTTCCACAAGGAAGATGCAGTCTTCTCTTCATGCACATTAAGAAGAACAGAGTCTGCCAAATAGAGCCTTATCAGCCCCTTAGACTTTATATCTGTAAGGTCCCAATCCTCTTGCTTCATGCCTGTAGGTTTCACTCTAGACACAACAAGCCACAGATCACGATCCACTAAGAGATCCTCCATCTTAAGTTTCCACAACTTAAAATTGCTGCCATTGAACTTCTCTATTTCAATCTTTCTTGACGTGCTAGCTATCTCAATCTATAATTAGAAACAACAAACTTCTACAAGACTCCTACTGAACAAAATTGACTCAAAAAAACCCAACGTACCCACAAGGATAACACAACTGGCCAGGCTCTGATACCACTTGTAAGGAGAATTAGATGCGGAAACAATTCTCCTAACGTCAATACCTTAGGGAAGAATGCAGATATACTTTTAAAATTTTCAATTACAGTCCAATTAAGATGCACATGAAAGAGATAATAGAAATAGAGTATTTGACACACACATATGGACACCAGATTTACATGGGAAAACCCTTACGGGAGAAAAACCCACCAGACCAAGAGAAGTCACTTTGTATTACAGTAACAAATAATTACATATAGAGTTCTGACTTATCTTTCTGATGCCTGATTACAACAGCTTTCACAATGATCAATCTTTTACAAGAACCTTCAAGTTACAGTCTTTACAGAATAGAAAACACTCTGATACAATTTGAACTGTTCACAATATTGTTCTTCGAATCAACCGAACCATCGAGCATCTGCAACTTCAAACTATATTCATGTCGTTCCTTGTCTGTCGAACTTCCTCACAAAACTGTCACAACGGAGTGTCTTCCAACAGTTCCCATTCGGCTCCTTTGATTGGTCCACGAGACACCACATAGGATAGTCTCACTTGGTCAAACGACTTCAAGCTGTATTGACATGTCAGTGAGACACTAACTGTGTCTCCCCGATGCCATACAAATTAACATTCAAAATCGCCAAGAGTTTACCTATCGGCAAGATGTTACATCGAGTTTAGAAGACTATCACTCAGCTTTCGCCATGTCACCAAGACATATCGCTTTCACTGAGACATCCCATTGAGCCTTCATTGTTATTTTGAAGCATCCAACAGTCGATGAGACTTATCACTATCGCTAGAAGGTTACATCGATGTTCAACAGTTACTCCAAAGTATTCAATAGTCGCCAAGACTATCGTCCTTCGCTGAGAGTTCATATCGAGTCATTAAGGGTTCTACCAAAACATTCAACATTCGGCAAGACATCCATATTGCTGAGACGTTACTCCGAATACTTACAAGTCATATCGAGCACCAAACAATAATCGACAAGACATTTGTCTTTCGCCAAGAGGTTTTTATCGAGCTCACTTATGTTACTCCGAAGTGCTCATCTATCACCAAGACATACATCCTTCGCTAAGACTTTACTCCGAGATTCTTATGTTACATCGAGCACCGAATGTTCGGCAAGACTTCTGTCCATCGTTAAGAGTTTTTAGTGAACCCTTAGTGTTACCCCGATGCTTCCAAGTGTGTCCCCATTGGCAAGACCTTCATCGATCGTTGGGACATCTTCCCGAAGCCCTTTGAGTTACCTCGAGAGAAATATTGTCAGTGTGACATTCCCTCATCAGTAAGACTTCTTATCGATAGTATTCCTTCCGGTGAGAGTTTCCTTGATGACTTCAAACCAAATGTTGTCGGCGAGACATTAACACATCGCTGAGAGCTCATAGCGAACACCCAAGACTCTCCCTAATATCCGATAGAATGGCCTGTCGGCCAGAGATCTCCATGAGCAGTGAGAGGTTACAACGAGCAAATTATCACAACGATAGGCTCCAAAGTAAAAGCGTTCGACGAGACTCCTGCAAGGTCATGACCTATACAAAACATAATGCTACTAATCTGCTCATTGGCCAGACATAGAATATGTCACACCGACATGGCTCTAGTAGAGGTTATAGCCTGTGATGATTGATACATATTTCCAACAGATATCAGTTGCAAGGCCTAAGGAAGCGAAGGAGAAAGATAGAGCTATGAGAGAGTTGCAAAGGCTTTTGTGAGAGCTTTATAGTGCTTGAGGCTACTATAACAAACAAGGGAGTTGTGCAACCAAGAGAAAGATGGGAGAATGCTTGAGAGGGGCCAAGAAGGAGAAGAAGAAGCTAGAAGGCCAAATGAGTTAAAAATATGACTTTTAAAGAGGGAAAAGAAGCTTCCCGAGTGGTTACAAGGCTTCTTGAGTCGTTACCACCGACAAAGCTTGCTAACAAGTGGAAAACATGCTCAAATGCGATAATTTGAATGTTGAAATGTCACTCGATGCTAGCACGGCACACAGTTGTCCACACAACGCGCTAGTGTCTAGACACATCATGCTACAAAATGACACAAACATGAAAAGCACAAAGTTTAATGCAAAGGTGGTGCACGAAGGCAGCTGCTAAAAAGGGGTCCCGAGCATCCTGAGAAAGGAAAAAGGGTTGATGTAAGGGCTAAATTGAGCCTACACTAGTGCTAAGGGAGTGGACACTAAAGCAGATGCAAGAATGTATGTGAAATTGCAAGGGGTGCAATTTTATGACATTACATTTTTCCCCCACTTTAGTGGGCATATGGATCTACACTAATATGCATGCTAGAGGAAATCTACCAAACATAAATAACATCATTATGCCAGAAGGATACTGTAGAGGAAGTAGACAACTCTTCGAACCAAGGATGGTTGCCCCCAAGCTGAAGACCTACAAAACAAACACATTAGACAAGAAATACCTGCACAAGACAACAATGTTAGAACATGAAAAGCCAATACATGATGGGATTAGAACATAAAAACACACACATAGACACACAAAAACTAAATTATTTGAGTCAACAAAGTGAAAGAAACCTCAATGTAAAAGGTTGTCTCAGTACTATCTGTCATCCCCTAATTAAAAACAATAAGACATAGAAGGACTCTAACACAGAGAGAAGAAGGTAAGGATTGATCGCTTTAGGAGAAGAATGCACCCAAAAGTCAGAGAAATAACCAATGTCGAAGAGAGAAAGAGCATATACTCAAGAAGAAGAAGAATATAGATCTTTGATCTGGTATATACAATTTGAGAAGAGAAGAAAGAAGAAAATTTAAGAGAGAGAAAGGAATGAGAATTCCAAGAGAGATGGATCCATAGGTACTCTCTCCTGAGGAGGTTTGAACATAGAACTTTGTAGCTCCTCAGACCTATAGAGTTGCACAAAGTACACCAAAGGCCCATAGACAAACAATGGAAAAATCTTGTAGGATGCAAAAACTTCATAGGGCCTCAGACCTATAAAGAAGGCATTCCTCCAAGTACTCTCTCAGGAAGGAAGCTTGATGTAGGGGACTCCACAGAGTCAGACTAGAACTTGCGGCTTCATAGGCGCACCTACAAAGCAACATGTTAATCCATAGAATAAATATGTTAGGAAAGCTTGATACAAAGGAGCTCTACATGTTCTTAGTCCTACAAAGCAAGACTAATCAGAAGAACCTGTGGCTACTGTAAGCTGTGTTGTAGGAAAGTCACATAAAATATAGGTCTAGTCAAGCTACCCCCAAGCTAGACACTATAAAATTCATTTGAGATAAAAGCTTTCAAAGGGGCTCCCTTGGGAACCCTTCAAAAGAGAAAGGGGTCCGCTAGAGGGATGGTTCATTTGAAATACATAGAGAAGAGAGGGGATCCTTAAGAAGAACACACATCTCCAAAACTAGTTACCACTGCCCCCAATGTACAAGGGAGGAGAACCATGCATGATGCTTAGAACATACAGGATAGAGCTAGACCTTGATATCACTTGTCATTTGAAGAAGAGGTAGGTGCATCAACAAATAAATGAGTGATGGCACCTAAATCAAGAAGTTGTTGAATTTTATCCTTCAAGGCCTTACATTCACTAGTGGAACGGCAAGAACTCAATGGTATGCACATAAATAATGTTTTTCTTTATCATTCTTATGAAATTTCTTACATGTAGGAGAAGGAAGAGTAATCAAGTGGGCTTTTAGAAGCCACAACAAAATACACTCCTGCTTAGATAAAGAATGAGGATCAGAAAGCAACCCTTTCTCTTGTGGAGAAAGACTCGACTGTGCACAAGAAGAAGACATGAAGATATAAGACAATGGAGGATCTTCATAGAGAGTGTTATTCCAGCAATGGGGATCACACTCTTCTATAGGATCACTATCGGCCTTCTTGATAGGATTTCCAACATTAACCTCTTTAATAGAAGTGCGATCATTTTCCTCAAAAGGAGGATCAACATTAAGAACATTACAATTCACATTTACATTATCCTGCGATGCAAAAGAATAATCATCTTTAATAGCAGTTTTGGATGAGGTTGTCAGAAGGTTTAGGTGGATCGGGTCAACTTTATATTTCCCATTGAAAGAATTTGTAAAGTATAAGGAACCCCAATCATCACCAAGACATACATTTTTTTGAGAAGAGGTAGAAGGAACAAACTTAAGGTTTCTTGCTTCAGAAGGATCTTCTTTAGGGACATTTATCTCAAGAGTATCCTTTGTAGTAGGTAATACTAGAGTAAACATTGAAACATTGGAAGACATTGAAGGAATAAGAATAGGAACAACCAAAACCTGACTAACAGATGCCATCTCACATAGGTGCATAGCCTCAAGGTCAACCTTGATTGTTACTACTCAATTATTGCAAATGAACTTAATAGATTTATGCAAGGTAGATGGGATTGCACCCATAACATGAATCCATAGTCTACCAAGAAGACGGTTATATGGTAATTTTTCTACCATAACATATACACGGGTGGGTATGGTAATGAGTCCCAACCTCAAAGGAAAAATTATCATGCCTAGGGCTTGTCGACCGACATTATCAAACCCACACATGTCAACAAAAGAAGCATTAAGAGAAGATGAATCAATATTAATCTTAGGTAATAGATCAATGCTACATACATTGAGCATTGAACTAGGGTCAATGAGAGTACATCTAATGCCAATTTTATTAATGTTAACTATAATCATTAGAGGATCTGTTTGCTTCTATACTTGTGGAGGCAGGAGTTCCTACAGATAGAATGTAATATTCAACAAATCTGCATGAATATGAGCTATCAGCGCATTAGCATCCATTGGCCTTGGTGGAGCCTCTAAATTTTGAAAATTTTGCATTGGTTCCTTGCCTTGTCATTATCCATTGCATCTGTTCCCTAGGGTTGGGTTTAGGGTTTTGGTTCTAAAGCCCCTGTTTTAAATTTCATGATCTTTCACTCTAGGCATTCTATTCCTTCATTGACTTGTTATACCCAGTTGCAGGTCATTTTCAGAGTCACAACTTAAGCCATTAGAAGCATTTTGTCACAGACCACTTGCTCTAGGTTTGTCAGTCATCACATGTTATGCCATCGCCTTAATAGTTCCTAAGTCAGGAAAACTAATTCCCATTAAAGTGACTTAATTCTTAAGTCCTTAATTGCATGGGTCTTGGTCCTGTCAACCTAGTCGAACTCTTTTTATGACTAAATTTTTTTGCATGTGCAGATTTGCTGACGGTTAGATCTAAGAATTTGATCCTAGTCATTCCCCACTTCCTCGCATGAATAAAATTATGTTTTCCAAAAGGTAGCAAGCCTAGCAGGCTAAAGACATGTGGACTGTTACAGGCGTGGGGCCTAATCTCCACTTTCATATTCGACGCTATATGATTTTAACCGACGGTCGAGATACATTGTGAGATTTTAATCGTAACTGTTCCTTGCTAGCCCACAGGGGACCCATTGGCAAGGTTTATCAAGTAGCGGGGCTAGCGGGCGATTGACATGTGGATTCTCCCATCTCTTAAAAAGAAGGTAGAGCCCGTAGAATAAATGAGTTAGCACTCCTGGTGGAAAAATATTATTGGCACAAAATGAGTTTTGAAAGGCGACAAAAATTCAAGCTTTTTTCACTCAATTTGAGTCATCCAATGTGCCATCTCATAAAGTAATTGATGACTAACATTCAAAATTGAAGATGTGGATATGGGAGCCATTCTGCTTCACATGAGCAAGCAGTAATGGTAGAAAGGACATGCAAATCTACCCAAATCCAATCTTAAGACACAAAAGATTGCTTTTTCACATAATTGAAGATTGTAAACAAGTTTTAAAGCATCTAGGAGATTGAATTGAGCATTTCAGAGTTCAAGGTGGTCAGAATTAGAGTTTTCTTCAAGTGTAAAAGTCATAAGTAAAAAAAATGCCATTCTCTATGATTTCTTTAAGTTGCCTCAAGGATTAGGGTAGTTGTTAGCTATACATTCTCTCAAATTATTATGTATTCCATTGAGTTGTTTCATAGTAGTTTAAGCTTCTTCTAGGGTTTAAGGTCTATCAAACCTATTGAAATTTTTACTTTTGAGTCGTGCCCTAGGTTTTAAACAAAAAGGCTAGGTCTTGAACCTCTCTAGTGTTGAAACTATAGATTAATTAGAACCTACCTATTACCAATGACTCCTAAGGCTCAAGTTTTTGGTTCTGAACCCGCATCAAGACCTGTTTCCCAAGTTATCATTGACCAATTGAAACCATCAACCGACAAAAAGGCCGAGGGAAAAACTCTATTTCAAGGTCCTAAAATTAAAGATGGATTAGCTGACAAACAATGCTATATCAAGGATGTCGATGTTCCATACACAAGTTGGCAATTGTTCCAAAATTGGTTTGGAAACAAAAACTGTGGAGTTCCTGTCTATAACCCCTAGAGATTGGATTTGGGGAAGTTAGTAGTTCCAAACGTATACATGGATGTGGATTTGCTAAAGGATATAGCTATGAGGTATGATGCTATTTCCAGAGTGGTCAGAGCATATGATGGTGTTGAAATGGTTAAGATAGCAAGAGAGGAGATTGTAGAAATCTTCAAGTTGCATGATTGGAGTCAGGATATGATTCCCATTGACCTCAAAGCTTTTAGAGTAGAATATGAGAAACCAAAGGCTATGTTCAGGTTAATAATGTTTCCCATACATTCTGCAAGTACAGGTGTTGGGAAATCAAGGGAACAAATAAAGATTGGCAAGGATGAAAAGGCTCCCTTCCTGATGAAGTACTTTGCAAATTACTTCAAGAAAATAGTTTTCTCCTTGTGCCAAATTCTTGGTTTGGATTCATCATACACCATGCCAATAAGTTTCATGTATATGCCAACAAACCTTCAACACCTATCCTATAAGATAGTGCATGATTTTTCCACATATCTAGAAGAGAACATTCATTAGGGTCTATCTACACTTAAGGTAGGAAATGATTGGGTGAGCTTTGGGTGGTATTATCTCCTTATACATATGTTCCTATACAAAGGAGAGAAGAATTTTGTTGAAGACATGACACTGCAGAAGGTACAGGAGGGTATTGAAATGTTAGTCCAGTGTTGGACTTAGATTTTAGATAAGGATGAATTGAAGTATGATTATGTTGTCTTCCAAAACATTTTTACATCTAAATTGAGAAGGTTTTTGATCTTCAATCCACCAAGGATTCCAAAGGAGATACATGATTTTTTGAGGCCCTTGGAAAGGAGGCCTGATTTGAAATTAACTCACAATTGGGGGGACATAATTCCATACCCCAGTGCAAATTTTTTTAGGGAACCCACATACATTACCAAGAGATGTTCCACTAAGGATTGGATTTATTGAAGTTATGAGGCAATTTGGGGCAACACAAATGGTGCATTTACCTAAGCAACAAAAGAAAGGCTCATTCTTTCCTAAGTGGACCATGTTTTCATATTTTGTGATGGATAAGGGAGAATGGAAAGGTTTGGAAAAGATTCTTGCACCTTATAGGTTGAAAACTATGTGCCCAAGAAACCATGACCCAAAGGGTTTCATTGCTTCTTTGAAAGCAAAGATTAGAGGTGGATCCTTTGTTCATAATTTTTACTATCCTGAAGATGTGGTTAGGAACATTTTTTATTTTCAAATCCAGGATGAAAGGAAGGAAATGTATCTCACCTTCAATAAAATGGTGGATAAAGTTACAAGGTTAGATCCCAACTATGACCCTTTGACCAATATTCAGGGTGAGTTAAATAGGGTCATGTATGTACTTGACTGCTTTGAGGACATAGTGGGTGTATTGAGGGAGGAACACACAATAATAGATAAGGGGAAGGAAATAGTTGTTGAGGAAGAACCAACAAGAACAAAGGAGAGACCCTCTTACCAACCATCACACAAGGTTAGAGTATACTCCAAGAAGAAGGAAGTAATAAAGAAGCAACAAACACTTCCAACTCCTATTGCATCCGAGGGGTCAACAGAATCTTTGCCTATGAGGGTGGTACCATCTCGTCCTAGAAAAAATCCCCCTACCATAATTTACCTTGATTCACCTACTAGAGGTCCATCTCCATCTAAGCAGCCACCACCCAAGAGGCAGAGGATTATTGAGTTAGGAAGGATAGTTGATTATCCTGAGATAGACGAAGATGAAATCCTTGTGACTAAAGAAGAGGTGCAACAAGAAATGCCTTCTCCCCCAAAGGAATTTGCATCAAGCATAGGGGAGAGCAGCCTCAGATTAGGAAAAGTGGATATCAAGGGCCTAAGCAATACTAATGATCTAAGGCACGAGGCTTGCAAGACATTTTTGGAGGATAATTATTTTGTGTAGACCACAACATTTAAGGATTTTGTATGGAGAGCTAAGGCTCAGGAGTATGCACAAATTTTTGCTAAGGAGACGAGCCTACACCTAAAACTTTCTGAAGAGGTTATTCAAGAAAATGTGACGAAAATGATGAGGAATGAATTCTAGAACATCACACCTGAAGAAGCAGAGCACTAGTGCATAAAAGTGGAGTATTATTGTTGCTTGAGTGGGAAATTGCAAATGTAGTTGTGCTAGACACAATAAGGAGGCATGCAAAACCCTTATTTCAAACAAAGGAGGAAGTCAAATTGGCATTGCAAGGGTCAGCCTTCAGTGAAGAATGGGATGCCTTGGCCCTTTGGTCATTATCTCTAGGGTCTAGGAAACCAAAAGTTGCAGAGCCAACCAACTTTAGTGGGCAGTTGATTATTAAAAGAGTCTTTGACACTCCAACACTTGAAGCAACAGAGATGACAATCAATGTTGCTAAATTCACCAAGGCAACAGTGGAGAATGTCACTACAGAAAGAGACTCATACAAAAGAAAATATAATGATATCATTGATGAATATAATAAGAGTCAACAAAAGGTGGCTGAGTTGAAAACATAGTTGGCACTTTTCAAGCAACATGTAGAAACATTAAGGACCCAGGGCCCATCAAGTTCAAGTTATGTTGCACCTACTTCCCCAATTCCACATCCTTAATCTCCTCCTCCTCCACCAGAGAAATCATTAACAATAATGCCATACAATTTGGGTCAGGAACCAATGGCAATTAAGGAGCCAAGCAAATCAGGTGCAACTCCATCAAATGAGCCCACAAAGGAACAATTGCTTCAAGAGATTGAAGTATATAAGAAACTACTGTCACAAGTTCAGGATACAACTTATGATAATAGTTTGAAGATTGTTTATGTAGTTCTCGAGCATATGAATAAGAAGATTCAATGCAAGTTGAACAACATCCATTCAAATTACTCTTTAATGTTGCAAGAAATTAAGTTGTCTCAAAGAGACAAAGATTTGGCTACTCCAATCAAGGATAGATGGATCCTCAGGGTTGACAATTCGAATCTCATAGCATTTGGGTCTACACATCAAAAGGAAAAATATCCAAAGATTGGCCCAACATATAAATTTGTTAAGGAAATTAAGGAGCAAAGGTTTCAAGGGTATACTACTCCTTTGGAAGAAAATATAAAGGAGTTAAAGTCAAAATTTGATGATGCAGAATTGGAATTGTTGCTTGATATTCAACAAACACATGATGAGGTAAAACCTCTACGGGCATGGAAAGATCAAGTGGATATGACTATTGCTTCCCAAGCATCCCTCATATGTGAGAATGTTGATATTGATATTGATTTATTGCAAAATACTCTTGAAATTTTTTCTTTCACCATTAGCTTCCTAGAAGATTTGACAAAGAAGCCAATTTAGTAATGGCTAAGTATATTCATTATAGAAAGATGATGCATGAACTCTTGGGTTTTAATTTTCCTTCTAACATAGAGTATGAATTGTGGAAGAAGACATTCATTAATGAGTTGGAGTTGTAGACACAATTATGGAGAACATATATACATGGTTAACTATAATGCAGGTCTGTCCTTAGAAATTTTAATGTACAAAAGGTATGTTTCTCCTAATTTAGGATGTGATAGATGAGTGTTGACTATTGGTGACTTGGACTATTGCAAGAGGCTGATCTGGATATTGATCCACATTATTTTTTCCCTTTTGCACACCTTTTTGTCTTTTGCCTAGGAGGAATAAAGATACTTCAATAGTTAGAAGACCACTCTCTTCAACAAATTTCCTTTTGGAAGGTGCAAGAATCTCCACCGACGTCTGAAAAGTAACCTTTGTCTCTTATGATAGTATTCTCTCAATTTTTTGTAACCATTCCTCATGGGATGATCAATATGAGTTGTCAAATGAAAATGTGACAAGTGTACTTTTGGCCCGAGGCTTGTTTTGCTCTCTTGTTTCTAATAAAAGGGAATTGAAGGTCATTTGTACAGGTCTTTTTTTGAATCCTGGATTTGAAAATGCAAATGTATAACACAAAGAAAATAGGTTCTGAGTTTGTATATTAGGTTTTGAGTCAAGCAAATAGGTTTTATAAATTGTATGGTTTTCAAGCATGTCTGGATGAAAAATAAAAACATTTGAGTCTATTGTCTCTCCATCTGTAATATTTCATATGAATTATTAATGGAAACCCGATCAATGATCTTTCATTAATTTTCGTTGTTGTTTTGCAGTGAAATATGTTTTAATTTTGGCTATGATTTAATGAATCAATTAAAATACCTTGATTAAAGCATGAATTCATATGAATGTTTAGTGGATTTGATAAGTAGTTATAGAATCTGAGCATTTCTGTAATGCAATTACACTGAGACCATGACTGTTTGAAATTATACTTACCTTATAGTTCAATTTATTATGCTTTGGTTCCTTGCACTAAGATAAGACATTGGTCGAACATGTGTTAAAGTGTTTCTTGTGGTTCTAATGTTTCAATTTGAGAACAAAACTCCTAAACAAGCGTATAATCAATTTATTTTATTTGAAGTGGGTATTATGTTGTATTCTCAGCTTTAGGTGTTTAATCCTTTTAAAGGAATCACCAGTTTCTTGGAGGATTTCATCTAATCAACATTTCAATGGGAATATATCTGTTTATTATGCAATGCATGATATAATTGTTTAGAAGATTGCAAGATACACATTATGGGATTACCCTCCCAAGTTTTGTAGAGCCCAAAGTGCAGGAGGGGAGCATTATAGCTTCCTATTATTCATTGGCAACTCACCTCCTAAGTACTCAAGGATTGAATCTGGAAAATTCATAGATGTTGAGTGGGATCTGCTTGGTTCTCTAAAAACAACCAACAGGCTTGGAAAAAGAAGGTAAGAGGATCTTTTGCAAGGCTTCTCAAAGCATACCTTGATAAACTGGAGTAGACTGAAGCAAGTTCCATAGTGAGATCTTGGCTCGAGTAATGCAGAGTTGCTCAAAAAGATCATAATCACTAGGTGCTGAAGGAAGACTTGGTTGTTTATTCATTCTATTCTCATAAGCATGGGCTATCGCTCTATAAGAGGGGGCCTTAGAAAGATCAGGAAAATCAATATAAAATGGGATACCATCAATAAAACAAATCCTTTTAGGAGAAGGACTAGCTGGAGTTAGATAAATGACCGGTCTCTTAGGCCTTTGAGGGGAAGTAGAGACATAGATTACATTTATAGAATCACCACAACTAGTAGAATAATTATTTGAAGACATATTCTCAATATCGATCTAGGGAGGATTAGATGTGGAATGAGGTTCATCATTGGCTAACACATCATCTCTAGAGGAGAGTGCATTGGAATAGAGAAGAGATTCATCATTCACTAATGCATCATCTCTAGAAGAGAGTGCATTTGAATGAAGAGAAGGTAGAGTAATGTTAAGAAAGGTATCAACAAAATCATCTTCTTGCAACAAGGTATCCTTCATAGCAAGAGGAATCTCATGAGAAGGATCAATGATACCAAGTGACATGGGCAAAGCCAAGTCACTATCACATGCATGAAATGGAACATCATTAATATTTTGAATATAATTAGATACTTAACTCATAAAAGAGGATATTAAATTCATTTTGGTGACAAAACTGAGAAAAACCAAAAATCCAAATTTTTAGATTTTTTTGACATTTTTCTAGGTTCTAGTAATTTGCATTTTTGGAGGTCTTCGGAGTAGAATTTGGGGTTGAAAATTGCCAAAGGCACGCTTTTTTAGGGACTGAATTAGTACTCTTGGAGACCTTTCCAACATTGTAAATGGTTCTGAATTACAAGCACAAAGTCAAAAGTTATGACCTTGCCAAGTTGGGGTAAATAGATTCCTCATTTTTTGAAAAATATTGTGGTTCACATCAGGTTCACCAAAATGTAGAGAAGGGGGATTCACTACTCATGAGTCTCTTTATTCTCAAGAGATTCCCAAGGGGTGAACTACCCTAAACTACCTCAAGGAACAGTGCAAGAGTTTCATAATTAGAAAGAGTAGGTCGTAGAGATTTTCTAGACAAACTGATAGGCTCTCAGCCAAAGGACGTCAGCACAGGATATAGATGATAACGCGGTGAATTGGCATCCCAGAGGCGTGTTGGTGTCTTGTACATACCAAAAAATGAGAATATCACAAAAAATAGTAAAGTGACTACTAGCAATCTAATTACTAGGAACTCTAAGATGTGGGAAAGTGACAAAATATGATAGAATTGAAATAAAGTAAAGCAAATGATAGAACTAAAGAGGATAGAGAAAGAGAATGCTCACAACAACCCAAGTAATGAAGCCTGCAACACGTGAATATCTTCAATACCTGCATGCATAAGATCTGGAGAAAATGTTGGGGCTATATAGGGGTTTGCCTTAGTCAAATCCTCATTTTGGTGTTCCCATCTCCATGAACAACCAAATAGATAAAGAGAAATAAAGTATGCGATGGGTGATAAAAGAAAACCCTGCTCGAGGAGGAGAACCTGTATCACAAAGTATAGGTGATAAAATAAATTCCTGCTTGAGGAGGAGAACCCATACCACAAAGTAAATATGCAATGGATAGGGGATGTGTGAAATACCAAGACGCTCGCAAGCACAAGATAAGAGAGATATCAATTGCAAGGCCTAAGGAAGCCAAGAAGAAAGATAGAGCTACAAGAGAGTTGCAAAGGATTTTGTGAGAGCTTTAGAGTGCTTGAGGCTGCTATAAAAAATAAGGGAGTTGTGCAACCAAGAGAAAGATGGGAGAATGCTTGAGAGAGGAGCCAAGAAGGAGAAGAAGAAGCTAGAAGGCCAAATGAGTTGAAAAGATGACTTTTAAAGAGGGAAAAGAAGCTTCCTGAGTGGTTACAAGGTGTCTCGAGCTGTTACCACCAACAAAGCTTGCTGACAAGTGGAAAACATGCTTAGAGGTGATTGTTTGAATGTTGAACTTTCGTAGGATGCTAGTGTGATACATAGACATCCACACAACGTGCTAGTGTCCAGACACATCACGCAACAAAATGACACAAATGAGAAAAGCACAAAGTTTAATGCAAAGCTGGCGCACGAAGGTAACTACTAAAAAGGGGGCCCGAGCATCCTGAGAAGGGAAAAAAGGGATGATGCAAGGGATAAAATGAGCCTACACAAGTGCTAAGCGAGTGGACACTAAAGCATATGCAAGAATGTATGTGAAATTGCAAGGGGTGCAATTTTACAAAATTACAGATGGAAGGAAATTTCTTGATGGATTGAGGCATAAGAACATGTGTTTTGCATTGATTCCAAAGAAAGGAAGTGGTCCAAAGACAACAAAGAATGAAGACCTACCACATAAAGAAGTTATAGAATTGTTGACAGAGTATGAAGACATCATGTCAGAGAATGTACCAGAGAGATTCCTACCAATCCAAAGTATCAGTCATCATATATATCTTATACTGAGAGCTAGTTTTCCAAACAAAGTGACACATATAATGAAACCGATAGAGAATACAGAGTTGAACTGGCAGATTCAAGAGTTGTTGAGGAAGGGATTGATTAGAGAAAGCTTGAGCCCATGTGTGGTACTTGCTATACTTGCACCTAAGAAAGATGGAGAATGGAGAATGTGTACCAATTCAAGAGAAATCAACAAGATCACTGTCAAGTATAGATTTCCATTGCCAAGGATGGATGACATTATGGTCTGTGTAAGTGGAACAAAGTATTTCACAAAGATCAAACTCAAGAGTGGATATCATCAAATGAAAATAATAGAAGGAGATGAATGGAAGACTGCATTTAAGACTAATGAAGGATTGTATGAGTGGTTAGTAATGCCTTTTGGATTGACCAATGCACCAAGAAGTTTCATGAGATTGATGAATGAGGCATTGAAGAAATTCTTGGGTAAGTAAGTCATTGTTTACTTGGATGATATTCTGATTTTTAGTAAGACTAGAGAAGAGCATTTGTAGCACATCTGACAAGTATTACAAAGGTCGAGATAAGATAAGTTGTTGATTAATGTCAAGAAGTGTAGTTTCTTGAAGACAGAGTTGGTATACCTTGGATTTTTTAATTTCTATTGAAGGATTGAAGATGGATCCAAAGAAAGTAAAATCAATTTTATATTGGCCCACACTAGTAAACATTGGAGAAGTAAGATCATTCCATGGATTTGCTAGTTCCTACCAGAAGTTTATTAAGAGTTTCAGTAGTGTCTGTAACCCCATGATAGAGACAATGATAGGAGACAAGAAGGATTTTAAGTGGACATCCAGAGCATAAAATAGTTTTGAATTGTTGAAGCAAAAGGTGATAGAACAACTAGTGTTAGCATTACCAGATTTTGACAAAGTATTTCAAGTTGGTTGTGATGTAAGTGGAAATGCAATTAGAGTAGTATTGATTCATGAAGGAAGACCTGTAGCCTATTTCAATGAGAATTTGAATGATGCCAAAAGAAGATACTTAGTTTATGATTAATAATTTTATGCCATAGTTCAAGCCTTAAAGAAGTGGAGACATTATGTGTTGCCTAAGGAGTTTGTGTTGTATACAGATCATCAAGCTTTACAATATTTGAACAGTCAAGGAAATTTGAATCAGAGACATATGAGATGGGTTGAGTTCATGTAGAGTTATACATTTGTATTAAAGCATAGGAGTGGCAAGTCAAACAAAGTTGCAGATGCATTAAGCAAGAGGAGGAATTTGCTGATAAAGATGCAAGTACAAGTATTGGGATTTGAGGAGATGAAGCATATGTACAAAGATGATGTAGATTTTGGGGAAGCATGGAGAGCATGCAAAGAACTAGTAGTGACAAACCGAATCCAATGGTTGGACTATTTCATTTAGGAAGGCATGTTATTTTGAGGAAACTAGTTGTGTATATTGATGAGTTCAATGAGGGAGAATTTGATCAAGGAAAAGCATAGTGGGGGATTAGTAGGACATTTTGGAGTGGATAAAATAGTAGCTTTAGTGAGTGAACACTATTTTTGGCCACAAATATATAAGGATGTAAGGAAGTATGTTCAAAGTTGTAGAATTTTCCAAGTTGCAAAAGGAAGTAGTCATAATTCTAGATTGTACAAACCTTTGAGAGTACTTGAGAAACCTTAGGAAGATTTGAGCATGGATTTCATATTGGGTTTACCAAGAACACTAAGAGGTTATGATTCTATCATGGTTGTAGTGGATTTTTTTTCTAAAATGGCACATTTTATTCCTTATAAGAAGACTAATGATGTTGTGCATGTTGCTAATTTATTTTTTAAGGATATTGTGAGATTGCATGGATTACTTAAGAGCATTATTTCAGAAAAAGACACCAAATTCATTGGATACTTTTGTAGGATATTGTAGAAGAAGATGAAGACAAATTTGAGGTTTAGTTCAACATATCACCCAAAAATGGATGGACAAACAAAGGTAGTGATTAAAAGCTTAGGTAACTTGTTGAGATGTTTGGTTGGTGGTAAGGCAGGATGTTGGGATATAGTTTTACCACAGGCAGAGTTTACATACAATAATTCAGTGAACCAGAGTATAGGGAAGACACCATTTCAGATTGTTATCGGAGTAAGTCCTAGAGGATTTTCAAAGATAAGGGACATCAATATGGAGAGTAAAAGGAGTGCGAAGGTAGAAGAGTTTGTAGATTTCATGGAGACATTGCACAAATAGGTCTAGAAGCATTTGGGAGACATGAATGATAAGTATAAGGTGAATACAGATGAGCACCAAAGACATAAGGAATTTTCTATTAGCGATGAAGTGATGGTATATTTGAGGAAGGAAGGATTTCTAGTTGGTGCATACAATAAGCTAAAGATGATGACGTTTGGACTGTGTAAGATACTTAAGAATTTTAATTTTGGAAATGCATATGAAGTATAATTATCAGACATTGGGTATATCACCTATTTTTAGTGTTGCAGACATCTATGAGTTTCATGAAGGACAATCAAGTGGCAGTAGTGATGAGGTGGATTTGAAGGGGAAATCACCACATTAGGAACTAGAGGAGATTGAGCAGATTTTGGACACCAGAACCAAAAGAAGCACTAGGAGCAAGCAGTATAAGGAATATCTTGTGAAGTGGAAAGATAGACCAGTGGAGGATTCATCACAGATTTCCTAGGCTGAGGTAGACCATTTTGGTTTCCCTCTTAGCCTTGGAAAGTGAGGGACTCACTTTTCTTTCAACCTCGGTATCTGATGCAGGAGCATCCTTGGTTGTAAAGCAATCCTGTATCAACCAAAAATATTTCTTTTCTTTTCTTGCATTCAGTAGGAGTTTCCATAATTAATTCCACATTTCATCACACCAATGCTTCTTAGATCATGGAGTGGGATATAGCATCTACACATTGACATCTATCACATATCCAAAATTCACATCATTTCCAGTTGTTGTTGAAAGTTATTGTTCTTATAATTGCATTGTGTTATCAGTTAGAGCATTTGGGGCCGATTTGGTCTAGAATTCTTATTGCGGACCTATGCCAAATCATGTAGAGCTCAATTGGACATCATACAAGCATCTTGGGTTCGTTGGGACCTACCTTGAAGATTCAAAAGCTAATTCATTTCACGTGGAGCTAATTCTTCATATCTTAAGGCTGACATGCATATTTGATCAATCATCAGGTTATTAACCCTTGTAGTCAATGCAAACCTATTTTAGAGCTTGAGGAGCATGTTTATAAGCATTGCAATTCATTATAGATCATCAGTCATAAGTTCTAGATCAGTAGTTCATGATTTGATAGATTCATTTTCGCATAAACCCTTTGGGCACATGTAATAAGGCCCATTGGCTAGTTGTGTTGTTGAAGCCCTTTGTGGTAGGCCTGTGAGCCCTTGTAATTCACCCTTGTGGCTAATGTTGCATATAATCATTCTATATTAATGAAAATTCATGTTTGCATATCAATTTTTCGTGTCATTTTTGTTGTTTTGACTCATTGTTGCATGGCTTAGACCGTTCCTTCTGGAACCTTCCTACTGTGACTACACCAAATATGTAAAGGAAACAAAGAGTGAGCTCAAGTGCTTTGAGTAGGCCACCTCACAAGCTGAATTAGAAGAGAGTGAATTGGAGCCAAACTCTAAGGAGGAGGACATGGGGGAGGTGGAAGAAGGGGATTTGATTGAAGAAAGAATGTTGGAGCAATCACATTCAAAGCTAAAAAAATGAACATCAAGAAAAATGGCAAAAGGGGACCAAAAACAAATAAGGCAAAGTTGGAGATAACAACCAATGCAACCAATAAAATGAAACTAAGGTCAGGTAAGGATGGAATCCTTCCCCAGGGACAATGAGGGCTATAACATGGAATGTCAAGGGCATCAATGCCCTCGACAAATGGCATTTGGTCAAATGCTAAATTTACCAATCTAGGGTAGACATCCTTTTACCGCAAGAGACAAATTGAGCAAGGAGGAAAGTGAGTAGAGATTGAGTTGCTGGAGGTAATGGAAGGGACATTTTACAACACTAAAATAAGGCACAATTAAGTCCAAATTAACATTAATTCTAAATTAAGTGTAAAAATATAAAAGGGATGCATTTTTCTACACTACAATAGCAAATCAGTTGCTTTGATCTTTCTTTTGTGATAGGATAATTGCTTGGAGGTAATTTTTGGGTGCTGTGGAGTTCAATCATCAACTTCAACACTCTCCACTAACTGGAACGATGATGGATCACTTCCAAACTATCACACACTTACCAAGACATTTCATTGTAATGTGACATCACACAAGCAGATGGATACTACAACACAATACCCCATGACCTATGGGGAATTTTGATAACACTAATAAGACCAAACATGAAGGTTTACAACCTTCCTAAGAATTCACAAGACAAGGTGCACAATCTCCCTAACCCTAGATTTGATAATTAGGCAACTTTGGGTAATTATTTTAAATCATGAAATATAATGTTCCATCCATAGAATTTCTTTAACTACAGTCATTCAAATTTTCCTTGGGAGCATGCAAGGTGAAAGAAAAATAAATAAATGTGTGTTTTCTTACATGATATTAATGATTAGTCAACTTTCCTTTCCTAGACCTTGTGCCATACACTTTCAACCACCTCTACTACTAAATTCTTTAATCACATACATAATCACCATTGTTCAATTTTTATTAATATTTACAAACAATTAGAACCAAAAATATAGATTTTATTGACCATCACTTCTCTAAAATCATGAATGCATTTAAAATATAAACCATTGGTGATGGATGAATGCTAGTCATTCACTTGCACTAAGCATGCTTCCTTCCTCTTATAAAACTAAACATCTTTCTCTTTTTTAATGGCTGGAATTGTTGATATGAGATGATTTTACAAAATAAATTATTTTCAATTTACTTCATGGTTTCCAAATTTTTAGTTGGGTTTCATATTAAAAACAATACTTGATGGATCTTCTATTTATTCATTTTATGGAAATAATTAGTTGTGTTGTGTCAACGTTGGGTGTTTAATTAAGACTTTTTCAAGATCTAAAACCTTCCATTGAAGATTTGTACTTTCTTTATAATTATTTAAGCTATTTTGGTTAAGTAAAGAATAGTTCATTTTGGATATGTTTATTTTTCACTCCATGGTATTGTCATAATAATTCAAATTTTAATTTCTTTCTAAAACCCTTCCCTTCTCACCCCATCTCTTGATAATTTCATATTTCATTAGGTAGATTATGATAAAGTATCAAAATATAATAAATATTTAATGAATAAAATTATTTTCAACAATAATTACTTTCAAATTCTTTATATTAGGAAATATTGGTTTCATGACTATAATTTTATTTCAAGATTTATACTTCTATACCTAACAATTTATTTGGGAGGTTAAAGTAAACCATTATGTAAAGCCCCTTATGAAACAAAAAAAACAATTAAAAAATAATCTATCTTGTAGGATGATAGATAGCTATGAATAACTTGAAACAATAATTTACCATTCCTTGAGATTTAATTCCTTTGATGAGCTCGATCAAATAATAAATAATTTATCTAAGTTATGATTCTATCAAAACACTTGTCAACACCATGTAGCCTAACAATGTGTATAAATAATGAGTATGCAACATGTGGAGCATCATCAATTCTTTTGCAAGCTATGAAATGAGCCATTTTTATAATCTATTAATAACCACAAAGATTGAGTCCTTACCTCATAGTGTTCTTACTATGCCAAAAAAACAAACTCCATGACGATGTCAAAACACTACCTCTTTAGTATGGGTAATGATTGATATAGCCTTATATTTTGACTCTATCTTTTAGCATATTGAAAATTCAACTTCCTTGTACATTTTTTCTAACTTCACTCCTCATATTTAGATAATAATAACTTTGAATAGAAACCTGCTATACCATGGAAACTTAAAACCCCACACACACTCCCAAGAATAAGCCCTTCCATTATTGAACTTAACTTTTTCAGATCCATTTCTAGTGCCTTTGGAAAAATAATAAATCCAAAATAGATAAATTCCTTCATAAAACTAAATTTCTTCAAGTTAATCAATAATTCCTTCTCATTTATACTTTACAATATTTTTCTAATATACATAGCAACTTTTTTTCCCTATTGGTTCTAAAATGGAATACCATTAAGATAAATAAATCTTAGGTAATATTTTTTTAATATACATAACAACTTTTTTTCCCTATTGGTTCTAAAATGGAATACCATTAAGATAAATAAATTTTACCTAAGATTGCTCCCAAAAATTCATTCATTATAGTCACATAAATGTACTAGGCATATTTTTCAAATAGAAGGGCATTACTAACCTTGCATACAACCCATCTTTACTCTTTTTTTTTCCCATTCATCACCCTTTGTTATCCTAAATTGGTGATATCCACTTTTTAAATTAATTTTTATAGAGTAATTAGCCTTCCCTAATGCATGAGATCATCTATTCTAGGTAAAGAAAATTGAAACTTGATAATTATATTGTTGATGGCTTGTGAATATATGCACATTCCCCATTCATCATCCTTTTTGGGTGCTAACATGGTTGATACTACAGATAGGCTAATTATTTCTCTAATCTAAGATCTTTCTAATAGCATCCATATGTGTTTGTTATCCTATTGAATTTTTGTAGGGACCAATCTATTAGAAGAATTGTTGATTAAACTCACTCCCATAATCAAATCAATGTGCTCATTTCAATTCTCTTTATAAGTATCACTCCTTCCAAGAACTCCTTGGACATAATACCTGTAGTAAAAAACTTATAGTGCAGAATAAATAGAGAAAAAAAAGCACAAATTTAACATAGTATTTATGTGAAAAACCTAGTAAAATTATACCAAGAAAAAACCACAAGAAAAGATCTCTCATAGTTTTATTTCTCAATAAATTTTTAATTATAAAAATCTTCAAACTATAATCGAAAGCATGAATTTGAAAGATTATAAGAAATCTAAGTTGCATAGTCCTTGTTGAATAAATATTTCCAAAAATAGTAAGTGTGCCTCATGCAACTACATGTCAGACATTTGTCAAAATTACCATAAATAGTGAGTCTCAAAAAAAGATGTCAACTATTCGTCATAACTAGAATAGAAATAAAATTGACTTCATATTCCCATAGTATCATCAAATTATCCTAACAACTTAGCCAATTCTAAGCGCATATATCATTACTATCTCTACTTATAGCACCTTAGGAACTAATATAAATAATAGTTTTTCATGTTTTAAATCCTTCAAAATTTATTTTCCAATCACTATTAATTAGCATCCTTGGATTATTCTCTACCTCTTCCTTGGTATTCAATGATACATGTAAGAGTATTTTTCTAACCATCATTCCTCAAAGTGTACATGTTTTTCCCATCATGGATTGTGTTCCTATAAAATTTCCATAGTCTTCCAAAAATAAAATGGCACATGTCGATAAGCATGATCTCAAACCACACCTCACCCTCATAAATTGCTATCTAAAAATATGTTACAAATTGTTGATCAACTAAAATTTTGTGTACTTTTTATAGCGAAGATACCTTCTAAGGAGTTGGTTGAGTTATTCTTTTATTGGCAACATATCTAACATTTTAGTTAAAAATAAACTATTCATTCTATCACCATCTATTATGATCTTATGGTATTTTAACCACATACCTCTCATACGATCTTCTAAATAAATTTCTACTTTTAAAAGGTTCATCTTCCCCTTCTAGTATCTTCAATAAGGTATTCTCTATTCTTATATTTCTTTGACTAGTTAATATACTATATGGATTCATTGTATCCTTTGGCTACATGTATAATTATATCCTCACTTCTCCTTGACCCTTCAATCTTGCTTTGTGGGAATTCATAAAATATATGTCCTAAATATTAGCACATGAAATATTATCTTTAAAATCCCCTTCCTTGACCTCTTCCATGTCCACATTTTCCCCTCAAAGGTTAAGGTTTTTCCTTGGTTTCATTAATTTATTTTAATCTATATAGAGAGTTAAATTTTTATCACAACCATACCTTCTTTATGTATGTCCATTCCTCTACTAAATCCACCTCTAGCTTTTGTTGTCCCTTACTACCTCATTGCTAGCTTTTATTTTATTTTCAACGTATATGATGCAACCAAGAACACATTCAAGAATTAAAGCATTATTTAATTTAAAATGAAAACCAAAAAACTAGAATTTCATTAAAAATTCACTTCTTCTATTCTCCAACTCTACTGATATAATGAAAGAAAACACCCTTATATCTAAAAACTAGAAAAAGTAACAAAAAACCTCAAACTTACCTTTTTTCGTAGTTTTTCTACAATTGTCAAATTTTGCCATTTTTGGTAATTTTGCATACAAATCCCTTTGAGTCTAGATTTTTCCTAAGAAAATCATAAAACTAAGGTCACATGAATTGTCAACTTACATTCGAATTTTGAAACATGATTTCCAAGTTATTAAAGAAAACAATTTTCTAAAAACCCCAAAAAAAGCCAAAAACTGACTTTGAGGTCCTAGATGAAAGAATTTGGCTCCCAAAAAAGTGTTGGGATGGCCCCCAACTGAGTTGGGATTGATTAGCAATCCACACAACTCATAATGAAGTCGCTTGTAAAATTTCAGTCCAATCGGACATCTGAGTCAAAAGTTATGACCTCTAGAAGTCCCTGCATCAGTATATTGATAAGAATGTTCAATAATTTTTAGCCTTATCATTCTCAACTCATCCTAAATATTCATCCTTAACCCATAAACATATTGGGTTAAATTCTCATAATATAACTCATATGGCTTGACTTGATGGAAATATTATTAAAATAATTATATAGGACTCCACACTAAGTTCCCTGTGTTACACATTCTACAATTTCTTAAGTACCTCAAGTTGATAGTCACTTAGTAAAATTGTTTCCTTCATATTTCTTATCATTATATACCATCTAGTTGTTTTATCCTTATCACTAAATCCTCATATTAGCTTGCACCTCCTTTCAAAAAATGGTGTAGGTCCTTTTCATTTAGATTGTTCAATCTTCACTCTCCTAGAGGGTGAAATTTAAGAGATATGTCACACTTTGGATCAACAAAATATTTTTGAGAGGGAGTTGGAATTTTTTTTGGTCTACAACTTAGTTTTTTAAACTGAGGATCCTAGTTTAGCATTTCGTCCATGCGAGTGGGGGAGGCTCGGTCCTCCACAAAAAAGTCTCACTTTGAGTGTACATCTTAGCAGTGGTGGTGCCTTGTTCAAGAGTGGGAAGGTCTACTTTCTTGGTCATCGCTCATGTATGGCTGGGAGGCGGTCATCATCCTATGATGCTCAGGAATTCAAATCCCCCAGGTGGTGTCCCTTCTTCTTAAAGTGGTGGGTTAAATGGCCTGACACAAACCAAGTTGTTTAAGGAGGTGGTTGTCGGCGAGAGTGTTGAGTTTCCAGCTAGTGCAAAGTTCATAGTCGAGGCAAGCCAGGGTGATGAAAATGGGGGATGCAGAGGAGGTAAGTGTGCCCCTGACCCACCTGGAATCAATATTTTCTCTCCAAATGAAGAACTCTATAAGGTTTTGTTTGAAGAAGATAACAAGTTAAAAAACATAGGAATTTTCTTGGCCATCATGGATATCAATAAAATCCTAGCAAGAAGATACATGGATGCTTGGTGGTCAGATGTATGGGGAAAAAATTGGGAATCTTCTTTTCATTTTGTAGAACGATCCAAAAAGGTCTTTATGTGGTCTTTCTCAGAAGTCATGAAATAAAAACTAGGGTTTTGAGCAAACAATTTTGGAGCATCGAAAAAAACATATTTAGGGCAATGGTCTGGTCGCCCAATGCCATCAATGAAGAAATATTGGCCTTATCCTACTTGAGATGGTTTGTCATTAAAAATGTTCATCCCAAAATATGGAATTTCATCCCATTATTGCTTGAGCCTTATGGGCGAATTCTAAAAATTAATAATGTGAAAACCACACTCCCCCACATTGATGCTAGGGTTTTAGTTTCTTTAGACCTTGGGGTTGACATTCTAGTGTCCATTTTGAGACTAAACCTAGGGTCTAGATACACAAATTGTGCTCTTGAAATGTTTGGCAGATTAAAATCCTGTTACTTATACAAAAAGAAGGGAACTTGAGAAAAAAATGCCCGCTTATTAGAAACAAAAATGTGCCTCAAAAACCCTTGGCTGACTGTATTACTGAGGAGAAAATCTCGCTTGAACCCAAGGGCCTAGTGGCCAGTGATGGCATTTCCGGGGTTGTGGGTGGTATTGACAACAGAAAAAATAAAAAGTATTTTGGCTATGGTAACTCAAATATTTCATTTAGTGAGAAAGTTGAAAATGGTGGCATCACCCAAGAGCTGAAAAATGAAAAACTTGAAGCAACAAACAAAACAATGGAAAATAATGAAAGAATACAAAAAGCTGTGGAATCCCTAAATTCTGAAATAAACACTGTGGGAGGATTTGCTGATGTCAACAATGAAAACTTGGGTGACTTAACCAAAGCTGTTGAAACCCCACAAGATTTTACAAATAATGACATTTCCATCGAAGAGGAATCCCTAATGGGGGATGTGTTTTCTGAATCCTCCTCTCAATTCTCTGAGGAGGTAGAGCAGGACACATCCAAAGATATAGAAATTGATAATGAGATTCAAATGGATAACAGGGATCCATACCCTCTAATAGAAAATGAGTTGATTGAAACCTCTGGATCTCTTGCTTGTATGTCTCATGTTGACAGTGAGACTCAGACATGGAAGAAGGCTCACCAACTTTCCTAAACAAACTAAGGTCGTTGGGTGAGGAGAATGGGGCCACCTACAATACTAGTCCCAGAGAACAAACATACAACATGAGAGGTTTTAAATTGCTCAAGTACGAAGCAAATATAAAGGAGGTTGAGAGTGATAATCCAAGCCCATTTAAGGTGAAGGATATTGTCTCTGCCTTTGAAACCAAGGTCTTGCCTATTGATGCACAACATAGTATCACTGATGGACTAGTTGTAGACTAGTTTGTCGATGTGGGGTTTATAAAAATGGAGGCCGACCTCATCGACACTTACAATCAGTTCAGTGCCAATGGTGTTGAGGTGGGTATGGATGGAGGGATTTTGGTGGTAGTGGGGGAGGGGATAAAGATTTATTAATCCCAGATGAAGTCAAGGTGGCTATTACTAGGCCTTCCACCCCTACTCCTGCTAAGGTGGTAGAGGAAGGTGACTCCAACCCGTTAGGAAAACGGAGGCCTGATAGGCCAAGGAAAGAGGAAGGGACCATAATTATAGTTGGGAAGGGTAACCTTAAAAAAAAAAGAGGAAAAAATTGAGTGTGGTTATTACAAGCCCAATGGCTAAAAGGGTAGAGACTGATTCCAAGGTGCCCAAATGTTTCGATGCCTTTAGGCATGGAAAAGACACTACTTCGCTGTCTAGTCTTGATGGATCTTAAATTTATTTATTGGAATGTGTAGGGATTAGAGTCCCCTAAAAGGAAGCATGTGGTAAGAATATTCATTGGTTAATGCACAAGCAAAGATGTGGTTCTACTTCAAGAGCTCAAATCAACAGGCTTCTCCCTTATCTGGAAGAATGCTACTCACTTTGTTACTCACCATGAGAGGGGTAAAGGTGGGTCTGTCATCCTCATCTCCAATAATTGGAGCCACTTTGTTTCCAATTTAGGGAGCTCCCCTTGCAATAGGGCGGTTTGGATTAGGTTGGCTATAGAGGATCAAGATTTCGGGGTATGTTTAATATATTGCCCCAAATGAGCATATTGAAAGGATCAAGCTATGGAACTAGCTCTGCAACCTAGAAAACATACCTTGGGTCCTAGGAGGGGACTTTAACATGATTGAAAACAAAGAATATAAAGCCAGGGGAATAGACATGGAATGGAAAGGAAACGATAAATTCTTCTGGACAAAAATAAAATCCAAACTAAACTTGGTAGACCCGATTGAAGGGCAGAAAAAAGACTTCCCAAATATTTGGTACACATGGTGCAATTTTCAGAAAAGTATGAGAAGGATCTACTACCGTCTAGATAGATTCTATCTAAGTGACGATTTATTCATTGCAGGAAAACTAAAGGATGGCTATAAAGTTGAAGTACACCCCTCCACCTTATCCGATCATCACCCCATAAAAGCAAGGTTTCTTCTCAAATCAGGGTGTAGGCCTGCGAGGAAGAAGGGGGAGGGGTTCATTCTAAACACACAACTACTTCATGACAATGATTGTTTGGATGTTGTGGTGTCTCTTAGAAAGATCAATTAGGGTATGTATAGGAGCCTGAGTGCCATTGAAAGATGGGAAATAAACACCAAAGGTTGGAAGTCTCTATATCAAGTGATTAGAAGGAAGAAAGCGTTGGACAAAAGGACAAGAGAGACTCTCTTACAAGAGGAGCTGCTACAAGCTAAGACTTGTTTGCAGAAATCACTAGAGGATGTAGGCCTCAGAAATAGACTCAGACCTACTAAGGATGCCTTAAGGAGTCTTCAAAATTACATAATTCATGGGATTAAAGTGAGGTCCAAGCTTAACTGGTTGGAGAGTGGGGACAAGGGGTTCAAATTATTCTTCAGGTTCTTGAAGGAGAAGAGCATTAAAGAACATATTGATTAGGTCCAAGTTGATGGGGAGACATTCACAAAACAAGAGGACATCAAGGGGAAGTTCTACAACTTTTATAAAAGTCTATTCACTTCTGACTGCAAAGGGGAATGATGTTCTAATGCAAGGGGGCTGGTAAATGACATAGTCCCAAAAAAAATAACAAAGGATGAAGCAAAAGAACTAAGTAAAGACATTTCAAAGGAGGAAATTAAAAGAGCAATAAGATCACTGCAGAATGACAAATCACTAGGCACAGATGGACTCCCTATAGAATTTTACAAGGTCTTCAATGATTGGATTGTTGAGGACTTATATGCTGTATATAATGAGGCTTTGGAAAAAGGCACTCTGGGGAAAAACATCAACAAGGGCATTATAAAATTGCTGCCAAAAGAAGGAGATAAGTTACTAATAAAGAATTGGAGTCCAATAACCTTGTTGAATATCTCCTACAAAATTCTTGCAAAGTTGATGGCTAAAAGATTAGTGAACATCCTGTTAAAGTTTATAAGCAACACTCAAACAAGGTTTATCAAAGGTAGATGTATCCTTGAGAACCTAATTACCAGCTGGGAGGCTATGGAGTGCACAAAGGTGACAAATCAAGAGGTGGTAATGATGCTGCTAGATTTTGAGAAGGCTTATGACAGGGTGGAGTGGGATTTTATCAGCCTAATGCTTGAGGCTTTTGGATTCCCGGATGTGTTTTGTAAGATGGTGGTCACCCTCTTTAGGGATGCAGTGGCTTAGGTTGGAATCAATAGGACTCTTACAAAGGAATTTTCCTTGGAAAGTTCCATCAGACAGGGATGCCTGTTGGCTCCCGCTTTGTTTGTAATTGTTGTAGATGCCTTGTATTTCATTCTCAGCATTGATAAGGCCACACCCAAAATAAAAGGTATCTCTCTCCCCAATCAAGAGAACCTCCTCAACATTTAGTTCTCCAGGATGATACAACTTTGTTCCCAATCCTAGAGGAAAATAATATCACCAATCTAAGGGAAAAGTTGGACACCTTTCGTATTGTATCTAGTGCAAAAATCTCTGTTGCCAAATCAATCATGTTAGGGTGGAAAGAAGAACCCTTAGACTGGCTGGTGAAATTTGGTATGTAGTGGGGAGGTCCCTAAAAGAAAGTTAGGTATCTCGGTATACCTTTTGCTGTTGGTCCCAACTTAAGGGAGATGTGGCTATGGATCTAGGAAAAATAGACAAAAAGATCAACAAATGGAACAAACATTTTTTCTCATTGGCTCTAGAAGAATATAGATATGCCAAAAAATCCTCGCTTCCTATAGTTTATAATTTTCCTATGTCTAGTTATTTAGCAGTTATCAAGTAGAGGAAATACAAAAAAAAAATTAGAAGCTTCTTGTGGTCGGATGGGAAAGGAAAGAAAAATAAGCACGCAGTAAAATGGGAGTGGTTTTGTTTAAGAAAGGCTAAAGGTGGGATGGGGTTAAAAGACCTGAAAATGCAAGGCATAACTTTGGCCTCAAAATGGATCTCTAAAGCTTTGGATGGAGATGAGCCATGGCATCTATCTTGATTAGGAATAACATAGAAAGGGGTGTGCTGAAGCATGCAAAGAAATGGAAGGGGCTTATGCTATGTGACCTCATGTGCAACAAATAACCAATAAGGACTGAAGGGTTTGTGGTCTTCAAGAGAATATAGAAGGTATGGGAGCTCATAAATGGGCACATTCATAACACCTAGGCCTTCACGAACTCTACAGTCTTTGCGCACATGTCGATATGGTGGAACCTTTTCCACAATGGCAAGCATTTGGCACTAAAGCAAGGTTGTTCTGCCAGGGCTTGGGTGAATAAGGGAATTAAGTACCTTGCTAATATCATGGAGGATAGGGGACTGGAAGATTGGAACCAGCTGAGTAGAGAATTCAAGTTACCTGCGACCAATTGGAGAACATACTCCACTTTAAAAGAGGCCTATAAAGAGATCCTTAAGAATGTCAATCATGTGGTTGACTCAGACCAATACAAGGACTTCGGGTGGAGTGATGGCTCCAAACTCCCCAAGCTAACTGCAAGAATTACCAGCTAGCAAGACATTTGTACATATCTAAATTGAATTTGGAAAGCTAAACTAGGCAAGAACGAGTGGGAAAAGATCTTCAAAAACTCTTGGTCAAACATGCTGGAGCCAAAGAAAGCTTGCTTCCAATGGATTCTTACATTGCAAAGACTATTGATTAAGTGCAAATCTGAGGATATTGAGATATGCAGCTTTTTTTGAGTGCTAGAATCCGTGAACCATATATTTTTTGACTACCTTTTTGCAAGGGAAGTATGGAACCTTGATTGTCATAATCAATGCATTTGGGATAAAAACAATAATCTAAGACCCAACAAAATTATTTTGTTGTTTTCTAAAAATATTAGAAAATAATTAATGTTGTTTTGGATTCTTGTTTTAACCAAAATTCTTTGGTATATTTGGAAAAAGAGAAATGAAGAAAAGTTCAGTGGGGTCAAGCGTGCACTTACTGAGCCTTGTAAAAGACTCACCCTCTCCAATATTTCTATGCAGGTTTCTCTAATGGTCAAGGTATCCAAGGAATTTTTTTTAAAGCTGGTCGAAGATGACACAATACCGGTTAGCCTTCAAGAAGTGAACTTTAGACAGGGGTGGTAGTATACCACAATTTTTTTCTCAAATCCCTCAAGATCTTCCAAAAAGAATTCAATGAGAAGGTGGGTAAAAGTGGACAGGATGAAGAGGCTCCTCCTCTTCTCAGCATCGAGGACTTCTCTAGGGAGGAAATCGAGGCATCAGGTTCCCTCTTAAGGCTGAAAGGTGTAGGGCGCAGGGGTGCTGACAACTATTGGCATATTCGATCTTCTTCCTTCAAGTCTTAGAATGGACAATTTTTTGGGTGGACATCAACAACTTCCTTTGATGTATCTTTTTATAAATTGCCAAGTTGGGCAGATGATCTCCTCATGTAATGTAAATTGAAAATGATGTAATTGGGGTTGGGTTAGTCTAATCTGTAGGGGTGTTTGTTTGACATTGGGGATGCTACGTACTGTGAATTTTTTGCATATTTGATCTTGATGTATATTGTTGTTCCTACGATAGGTAATACAATTTTTTTTTTGAGTGAAACTATTTCACTTGAAACTACTTGACACTTATGTGAGACAAAGAGTTTTCGTTGAAACTCTTTTCTTAAAAAATACGAAAATGATATATTAGATATTAAAATTTAAACTAGCTTGAATTTATATGGCAGGATTTTAGTGATAACATTTTTAGTTGAAAGAGTTTTAATCAAAACTCTTTCACTCAAAATTAGCTATATGACAATCTAACCCCTATTTTGGGATGAATTCAACAAAAAATTAACTTTTTGAACTCTAGATATTTAAAAAAAATGAATATACCGATTATAGGGCTCAAAGTCTAGTATCTAATTTTTGTATATTTTAATTATTTCTATTATGATTTTTTTAATTTATTGCTAGTGGGTAATTATAATCCAACATAAGGTTGATTACATATTTTAAAATATATATTAAATATATTTATTTTTTTTTAAAAATATATGACACACTAAAGAAGAGAATCCTCTCTAATTGGATATATTTTTTAATTATAAAATAAGATAAAAGCTGACATTCCACCAAAAGAATGACACTTTGAGTAAACTTTACTCTATAAGATTGTTAAAAATTAATTTTTTTCTTGTGTAATAGATTTTCAAATTAGCTAAGTGGGAAAAATATAATTTAAATATTATAATTTTTGTGATATCTCATCAATTTCACTTTTTAAGTTTTTTTAGTAAATTAAATTATTCTCTTAAATTTGTAAAAAAATATATCCAACTAAGTTTAAAAACTAGCAGTTGCACAATATTCAATGAGCAACCGAATAGCTGATAGGCACAGATCAATTTTGTTTTGCAGTAAGTTCTCCCCGTCGGCATCAACGTCAGATGGAGGAGATCCTGGACGCCAGCGAGGAGAACTTACCGCAAAACAAAATCTGTTTGTGCCTATCGACTATTCCGTTGCTCCTTGAATATTGTGCAACTACTAATTATAAATTGTTGAAGTTTTTTTTGTATCTATGAATAAATTATCAATCAAAATTGTTTGTGTATGCTGTTACATTTTTCTATTTTAAATACCCCTTACCCAAAGAGGTTTCAGTATAAAACCCAAAAACTGAAACCAAAAAAACCATCACTATGGTGAGAAGCTTGCATTTGGATAGATGTTACAATGCAGAGAAGAAGTTTGTAAGAACTTTACTAAATTGTAGATGCTGTGGATCAGATTTCTTTACAATCAGTCTTCCCTAGATACTATACAATGGTATTCTCCAATAACAGATTCTTATAATCTGTCCATCATCTGCCTGAATCATGTTATTCGTGTACATGATCCATATTCATATGGTTTCGCAGAGCTCAGGCGAGAAGGAGAGCAATTTTTTTCCCAGATCGTAAAGAATTTGGTAGTTCTGCTGCTGCACGTTCCCAAAGATGGAGACTCCATCATCGGAGGGCAGCATTGCAAGACACAACAATTTACCCCTGTTATCAGCAGAAACCATGTAATTCTTTGGAGGCAGAGCATAATCCGCCCCTTTGAAATGGAAAGTCACGCTGGGAAATGTGGTGAGAGAAGTGTTGGGCACTGAAACTTTGTAGCAGAGATCGAGCCCAACTTGCGAGCCATCGGCTCTGGTGAGCTTAATTAGGGAACCCAACTCCTTTTTAAGAGCCCCGTAGGCAAGCGAGGGCAGATATGTGATAGTTGTTCCAGAGTCTATGATGAATCCGCCTGTTCCGTTCGATTGAATGTCGAAAGCGCCATTGGGTATACTGAGCAATTTCTTCCCCACGCTGATGCCCTGCAACGAAAGATAGTAGTAACTTGACTGTCCCGTGTGGTTCACTTAAACGGAGTGGACCTGAAGTCCCGGTCTTTCAATGCGGCCGCCTGGCCAAAGAAAATGGTGCTGGATTTGGAAGAGGAATCGGTCAGACAGTAGGAGAATTTGTAGTCGAGGGATGGCCCAAGCCGGGTAATTAAGGACAGGGGCCCTCGTCCCAAACCCACAAGTCCGCTTGCCTGGTCAAATCCGCCTCCTTCGTTGTCATGGCCGCACCCAAACAGAACGCGCGCTTGTGAAGGCTCGGCTGCTGATTTGGGCAAAGAAAAAGTGAAGGTTTCAGAGGAGAGGATTCCCACCGTGATGGAGAAATCGCCGTATGTGTAGGTGTGCTCGCAGCCGTTCGACTTGCAGGAGAATTCGGGAAGAGCTTGGGCAGAGCAGAGGGCGTGAGAACAGGGGAGCTTTTTGTAAGAGGAAGACAAAGAAGGGTTGAAAATGGGTGTGGACTGCGCAAAGCCGTCGGAACAGGGCTTGCACTGTGTCCTATTATACCGACCGATTTTGTTTTGGGGAGAACCCCGCCGGCATCAGCGTCAGACTGGGGGAAATTCCGGTGGGGTTCCCCCACGTATAATAGCCTATCGGTTAATTAAAAATATTATAACATAAACTATATTAAGAGTTGTGCATTTCATTGGTTTATATCATTTTAAAACTCAAAAGATACAGATCACTTTTAGTTGGTCCAAGTCAGAAAACCATCCTTATGTTTGTTATTTCCTTTATAAAACCACAACTAAAAGAACTATACTTACTTTGGTTATTTCCTTTATAAAAATATAGAGTTTTGAACTTTCACTCTATAATCTTCTAACTTTTCATACTAAAAATATTCACCCATTTCTCTTAGTCAATCTACTAACTCATCTAGCTCTAAACTTCCTAAGAAACTTGGCAACTCCATTAGAACTCATTTCTTTCCTAATATTGGAGATGACTATTATTATCCTCCTCTCTCTTACATCCACTTCTATATTTGCATTTTCATCTTCTTTCCCTATTACATCAACTCCTTCAATCTCACAATCATCTATTTCATGTACTATAGTTATTCTAAGGGTTTCTAGCACCACATCTATCATATGTGTAGCATCTACTATTGCAAGAACCCCTACCACTCTCCTCTTTGGAAGCATAAACCCTAAATTTCTCTTTTTATACTATAACTCTTCTAGATGTAATATTTCTTCTTATAGGAATACACACCCATCGTCATTAGTTATCATATTCCTTCAAAGCATATAAGTGTTCAGGAAATTCTCTCGATTCAACATCGTATTGGGTTAATTCGAATGAACAAACATGATTTTGAAAACTAAACAAAAAAAAACTAAATAAGATTTATGAATTAAATGAAGCTGATTCGTAGAACTCTACGTGGGCTTAATTCAGCTGGCCAATATGCTGCAGAAATATGGTCTTCATATTTCTGAAAAAACTTGTCTTCATATTTCTGAAAATCTCTACACGCCAGCACCATACGTGTCTTTTTAAATGTTGGTCTGCTGCATTATAAATTTGTGATTTTGTATGAAGTCGATCATCTGAGTTAACAGAAACTTTTAATGGAGGTTGACGCCATTGGAATATTTTCTTCTCATTCCTCCTCTGCTGATGATCTAATTAAAAACAGATGGTAAGCCTTTTTCCTGTGCTTTTTCTTCAATTGGGCTGTGTAATTTTGAAACATAGTATAGCATACAAAATATTATGATTAATAAGAGAAGTAATTTGACTATTTACCCCTCCACTTACAGGTGCATTCTTAGAGCTATTTAATTCAAATAGCAGTGTTTTATTTCATATTCATATGACAGCAGTTATGGATATTTCAATGAAGTAGGTTAGAAATATTTTATAACATTTGTCTTTGAAAATAATTATATTATCTTTTATGATTCTAGGAAAATTCACCACCAGCGATTCATCGTTATGGAAAATTTATCTGCGAATTTGTCATGGCAGTGAATTGTTGGCAGTGAATTTTCCAACCATGAATTGCTGGCTGTAAATTTGTCTGATACCATCTTTTATTTGTCTAATTGATTTTTGATTAATTTTCTGTGGTGGTGAATTGCTGGCCGTGAATTTTTCTTGAAGTGAATTTGTCATGGTGGTGAATTGTTGGCAGTGAATTTTCTGGCTGTGAATTGCTTGCTGTGAATTTGTTTGATGGCATCTTTTATTTGTCTAATTTATTTTTATAAAATTTCATTTATTTTAATGTATTTGCAAGAATACATTTGGAAGAAACTGTGTGTTTCTTAAATCAATTTTCAGATTGCATTCAGGATTTCATCATCTTGAAGATGATTGTTAAGTGTAATCCAAAACCCTGATTCAAAGAACACATAGAATTCCTTCCATAAATATTCTTGTAAATACAATATGAAATGCACAAAACTTCTATCCGCTATAATTTAATATTGTTTTAAAATAAATTAAAATTAAATGTTCAAATTATTTTTTAATTATTTATATGTATTGTATTATTTATTTTATTATTATAGAAAAATAAAATTACTTTTAAAATTAAATTTAAAGTAAATTGTTTATTTAATTTGAAAAATTGTTGAAAAAGTAAATATTTTTTACATTAAAAATAAAATAAATGATTTCAAAAATATAATAATTATTGAATAAATTTTAAAATGAATAATTTCCTTTTCTTTATCTACTTAAATATTTATGTGTTTATGTTTGCCTTTATTCTTAATGACTTCAATATGAACTTATGTTTGCTTTTATTTATTTATTTAAGATTACTTGTTCCACTTTTTTCTTTTGCTGTCATAAGTAATATTGTTAATCTTTTACTACTTTATTTTGCTGGTAGATAATGGAAGCACTCACTTCATATAAATGCTTACAGAGTTTTTCATATGAGTGCTTGGAGTTATTAGGCGACCCATTCTTGAAATATGCCATTAGTCAACATCTTTTTATGAAATATGAAAATGAGGATGAAGGACAGTAATATGCCATTAGTCAACATCTTTTTATGAAATATGAAAATGAGGATGAAGGACAGTTATCAACATATAGAGCTGAGGCAGTTTGTAACACAACTCTTCATCGTTTTGCAGGTATTAAATTGCTATATTTATTAAGCTAGCGACTAAATAAATCTTGGTAAATATATTTTAGGTTAGAAATCCTAATGCTAAAATGAGCTACTGTTTTGTGTTTCTTTTACTCTTTACTATTATTCATTTGCATGCGTGTCTCTATTTCTTATTGTCTTTGAGGCTTCATTATTATAGTCTAAGCAGATATCAGGGAATCTATAGTTTACAACATCCATAGGAATAACCAATGTTGAAATCTAATGCATAATAGCATTAAAATTATTTAAAACAAGAATAACCAATAATAGTATCAGATTGTTGCAAATAGGGATAATCAGTGTTGTACTATTCTAGTAGCAAGCATAACATGGACCTTAATATGAGGAGACTATACTAACATTGGCCTTCTTGGAGGCAAAGGACATGTTTAATTATTTACATTATTTTCTTTTGTTTTTCATCTTAGATTTTTACTTAATCCAATTGAATCAATAATAGTTGATATTGTTTCTGATAGAAAACCATTGCTTGCTTATTTGGAGAATTTTTATTTTGATATTTTCTATGTATAAGTTGAGTTTTTGCCTATTTTAGGTTTAATCTAATATTCTTTCTTTATCAATTATTTAATTATTCATTTGAAAATATTGTATTGAGATGTTGATTTTTACTTTGCTTTATGAAAAGGGATACATCATAGATGAACTATTTGATGTGCACAAATGGGTCGCTCCTATGCTATTTTGTAAAAGTATTGTTCCCTACTCTTGCAACCTAGGAGATCCTAATAGTGTCCAAATGGGGAAGGTTTGTGACAAGGGACATTAATGGATTTGACTGAAAAAAATATCAAATGTTGTGGAGGATTTAATTGGAGCACATTTAATTGGAGGTGGTACAATTGTAGCCTATGAGTTCTTGAAGTGGATGAACATGGAGGTTGACATTGAAGACAAGTCAATAAAGTTTGCATTCAATCACACTCTTGCTTATCCTACTGATTTGAAAAAAAGTTTGGACAAATTGCAATCACTTCTGATTTACCAGTTTAAGAACATATCCCTCTTAGTGGAAGCAATCACACATGCTTCAATTAATGAACATGGAGGATGTTCCTACAAGGTAACTTTTATTTCACCTTACATTGCACAATCTAAATAGTATTTTGATTGTACTTGCAAGATGAATTTCCTCTAGAATATAGAACTAAATTTTAATATTATGTTGATATTTGACAGAGGTTAGAATTCCAAGGTGACTCTGTGCTCAATTTTCCTATTACTCAGCATTATTATTCAACATACCAAGAACTGTCACAAGGACGCAAATTTATGGAAAACATCTATTAACAATGAGAAATTTGCTCAAGTAAAAGTGAAACATAATATTCAAAACCATCTTCGTCATCATTCAGATGAATTAGGAAATCAAGTAGAAAAGTTTCTTGAGGACTTTGAACAACGTAAAGGTGGTGATTGCCAGTTTATGTCATTTGGAGGAGGAATGCATGCTCATAAGGTAAGTTATTTAATTTTACATGTAAGAATTTTTCCTTGAATTTTAGTTTAGTGCATACCTACTTTATAGAAGCAGTCAACCCACATGTATTTTTTTCTTAGATAAAAAAGTGATTTTTTTAACATGCTCATGTTTGAGGAGACTTATTCTATGTATTTGATATTTATTTGGATTGAAAAGCCATCTAAATTTTTTTATTAATTAAACATTAAAAAAACATAGATAATTATACAATAAAATCTTCAATTTCTAGTAGGTATTCACAAAACAAGTATTAATTTATTTTGTTAGTAAGTAGATCATAGATGTGATTAGCATTGTATTTTATTTGTATGTTAATATAAGTGCTCTCTTCAATTACAACTTATGTCATTTTACTATTTTTCTTGAATGTAGGTACTAGGAGATTTAATAAAAAGCATTTCAGGTGCAATATTAGTAGATACTAAGTTTAACCTAAATGTTGTCTAGGATAAAATAAAACCTATTTTGTCTCCCTTGGTTACACCTGAAAACATGAAATTACATCCTCTATGGGAGTTGTATGAGCTCTAGTATAAGCACCATTATGAATGCAAGTGGAAGATCACTAAACTAGGGAATGTTTATGTGGCCACTGTACCAAATACAACTTAAGGAATCCATAGTATATGGAGAAGAGTCAGCCATAAATAAGAGGTCTACACAAACTAAAGCTACCAAAGATATGTTGGAACTGTTAAAGTAATTTAAAACATTGGTGTCAAGCTATTTTTCAAGATGGGTCTAGCAAAGAGAGACCATACACTAAATTACCTAAGAAATTTGATCAAGAAGTGTTTAATGCATACATCCTTACAAAGACTATCATAAATGAAAGATCAATTAGTTTAATTCTCGAATTTAAATTTGGTTTTACTAATCAATAGCATCATATAGACAATAAGTCAATAGTTGGGAATTTTTGATCCTAAAATAGTTGTTCTATAAATAAGGTAAAGGTAATATATCACGACCATCATACATGTGCCAAAATTTCAAAGGACACAACTGGGAATGAAGCTCAACATGCATCCAACCTAATTGTTCAAGAAAAATGGTTTGTTGTTCATATAATATTGAGTTTAGTTATGCTAGCTATAATTTTTCCTAAATAATAAATTGAATGCAACAAATAGAAATAATATTTTTATTTTGGGATGTAGATAATTGGTAGTAGTAAAAAAATAGATTTAGGAGAAGTGGATATGGTTGTTTCACAGGATCAAAGTCACAGAGGAGAAACACATTAGGAGAAGAATTTATCTTGTAGCAGCAAATAAATGCAAGGTAAAGACTTGGATCCACTTCGATGTATATGAAATCCACTAACAAAAAGGATAATGAGCTTCCAATTGGAAAGAATAAATTGGAAGAGGAAAATGAAGGTATCTGTATGACATAAGTGCTTAGACATGAGAATGTAGAAAGTAATCATCCAAAGAAGAGGGTGAAGAAAGTGTGTTCCCTACTAGGTAGGCAACATTCATAAAGTGTAACCATATCACATTTCCAATAATATGTTCTATTTTATAGATTATAGAAATAAAATTTTAGCATATATGCCAACATAACTAACAAGTAACCTAATTAGAAATGGGTTTGTTATACGATAGCCACAAATTGATAAAACTTTAGTATAGAGATTAATATCATTTAGTACTCATTTTATTGTGGATTTGTTTCACATTAAGAATTTTTCTTAGTTTGCAACAAGGTGACTATAGATTCAATTTATATGAATTGTGTCAGAAAATAGATTGTAGGGGACCTCAATTTGCATTGATAGAGAAAACTAACATGCCTCTTAAAATGCAAGGTATTTTCTAGATTCTATTTTCACATTGATTTTGATGGTATTCTTTTAAATAATATTCATTGATGGTTGTTTGTGTAGATTTCTATTCAACCTTGGGGTAGAAATTCCTAATAAAGAAAGATTCTCAATCCAACTCGAATGTGAAAGAGATCGTGCATGCGTAAAATATTCAACTACATATAAGATAAAAAATTTACAATTTGTAAAGCCGATTTGTTTTGAGACCCTTGTTATATACCCATTATACCTTCTTTTCTGATACTTTTACGTGTATGATTATACAATTTTTGATGCTTAGATGATAGTTGAAGATGATTATATGATCAATGTTTTTCTTTGTACAATGTTTGAGATGTAGATAAATATCTATGATATTAGATCATGTGTTGATAATTGTTATTTCCTATTGCAGTGTCAATCTACTTGAGTAATCTATATTTAATCAACCAACTCATTATTTATGTATCATGTGATGTCTTAAATGAGTATTTGATCCATTCATGGGTTATACTTATGTTATCATTATGTCATTCACTATGAATTTGTTTAGTGAACATGGTATTTAAATGAATGATTATTAATTTATTTGGCGAACATGGTATTGAGATGCATGATTATTGTATTTGTTTTATCACATTGATTTGAGAATCCATTAAAAGGTGTGATTTATATGATGTGTTTCATTGAGATAAATTCTACACTTTTTTGAGATCAATAGAGATGTGATGTGCCTTGTGTGTACTAGTGTACTTGGATTTATTTTATTTATGCTTAAAATTTTATTTTCAATGAGGTCTAATATGCACATTGAGAATAGAATATACATGGAAAAGCCAACGTGAAACATAAAAAGAGTTGATTATGACTATATATTGAGGGATTCGAATGAAAGTATTATGCATTTTTTGGAAGGTTATCTTGCTCCACCTTGTGTAGTGATGAGGCTATGGCTATATGTAAAGAGAGTTTACTATGAGACTATGACTCAGGGATCTTTATGATGTTGGATTTGTTGTCTTTTATGTCATATTTCCTTAAGTGATAATTTATTTATGTGGTTCTAAGTTCTTAGGATTCCGGGTTATGTCATTTATGTCATAATTGCTTAAGTGGTAATGCATTTATGTATTTCCAAGTTCATAGTTGTGGGTTGTCTATGTATGCAACTTATAAATTATATTTAAACTAAATTATGAATGCAAATTTCCTTATTAGTACTTACCCTAGTAAGCAATTATTATAATAGATAAGTGATAGTTGTTACTATTCATTGTACTTTATAATCAATCAATTTTTTTTTCTAACAATATTAATATTTATTATTTGAATGCAAACTTTGCAAAATTATTTAGAGCAAGTTGTGTTAGTCCTTGTCCTAGCAGCTAACTATTATGATGGATAAGTGATAATTGTTAGTATTCATTGTACTTTGTAATCAATCAATTTTTTTTCTAACAATATTAATATTTATTATTTGAATGCAAAAATTTCCAAATTATTTAGAGCAAGTTGTATTAGTCCTATTCCTAGCAGCTAACTATTATGATGGACAAGTGATAATGGTTAGTATTAATTTTACTTTGTAATCAATCGATTTTTTTTCTAACAATACTAATATTTATTCTTTGAATGCGAACCTCTTTGGAGCAAGTTGAGTTTATGTATGTAATTTATATATTAGATTTTAAATTAAATTGTAAATGTGAATTTACTTATTATTCCTTTCCCTAGCAAGTAACCATTATGATGGGTAAGCTATAATTGTTATTATTCATATTACTTTTTAATCAATCAAAAATATTTTTTTCCCTAACAATGCTAGTATTTATTTTTTGAATGTGAACTTGCATATTTGTAAATTAATACATTTTCTAAAATGATTTTTTTGCATTTTTTCTGGTTAAATATTTAGAGTTCTTGTTAGAGCCTTCATATGAATCAAGAAATATATCTTGTCATATTTATTGAACCAATAGTAATATTATGTAAGTAAGATGGTTATTCCATAATACTATATTTATTTGTTTTTTTATATTCTTGGAAAAATAATCTTATATTTATGTTCTCTCCATCCAATTAAAATTTAAAAGAAAACCTTATATGATTAGAAGTGGTATTCACCTCGCATCTCTTAAATTCTTACGACTTGATTATTTATAGATAGGTATATAGTTTATGTATCTTTAGGAATTTTTGAGTGGGCAAATGTCACACTTATGTGAGCATGAGGACATGTAATTAATTTATTATTTTATGAAGGCTTGGAAATATTGTTGTAATGAGAAATTAATGAAGGGAATGCATAATGAACTTGTAAGAGCATATTCTATTTATTAGTGAGTGTGTGTTTCATGGGGAGAGTGCTAAGGAGTTACACATGTCAACTTGAGTGGTGGAAGTCAAATATGTTCATGAAGAAGTTATATTCTAATTTTGGAGGTCACTCATTTAAAGTGGGCTGTGAGAATTCTTGCCATGGGATTTTGGGACCTTTTTTTCTCATGCGTTTCCCTTTTGGTAATTTTTTGAGCTTCTTTAAGTCTTTATATGGAGGGATTCAAATAAAAGTATTATATGTTTTTTTGGAAGGTTATGTTTTCAACTCTCCTTGCAAAATGAAGAGTTTTAATTTCTATTCTCTCTTGATGTCGAACATTAGACTTTAAGAATGTACCATGACCATTGATTCTTATTGAGTAATACATTGGGTGTGCATTCAATGCTATTTTCTTTTACCTTTTGAGGGTATGTCTATGCCACTTTTTTTTGTGGTTGATCCTAATCTTATTTTTTATTTTATTTTTTTCTAAATGTTGCTGAAAGTTCTATGTTAATTGTGATATTTTCTTTGTAAGACTAATATGGAAATACTTGCATGTTAATTATTTAAGTTTAGTTTTGAGTATTGTTAAGGTTTTTATGGGCATATTCCCTTAAAAAATATTTTTGTTAGTAATGCTCCACTTTTAGTTCAAGGATACAAATGTGTACTTATTATGATAACCCACCATGATAATCTTAGTTTTCACGCATTATAAAACATGATATTGATGTGTAGGTGTGTAGTTTAGTGTCATACCCAAAATTTTCAACACGAAAACCCAACAACTTTTTTTTTTTTACTCAATCATTATTATTATCTCTCTTAATATTTATATATTAATATTATAACGCTAAAGATAGTATTACCAAATTTATATTAATTCCATATATTTACTAATTTACCAATTCTATATTTAATTCTAATATCATCAAGGTAATATAAATTTACCATTATTAATAATAGTTTTACCAATACTTTACTATTAGTTTTACCATTTATTATTACTTTTCCTATTTACTATTACTATTAACTTTACCAACTAATAATTAAATAACCGTCAAACCTTTAAACATAACTCACTTAACCCCATTATTAAATGCTTTTAATTTCACTCCCAAATTTAATATTCGAGTAATGTAATTAACCATAAGAATTTAATATTCCAGTAATGTAATTAACCATAAGAATATATTAATTCACATTGTCATCAATATAATTATTTATTTATTTTTAAAAAGAAACCTTATAATAAAATATTTCAATATTAAATATACTTGATTATTATGGACAATAATTTTACATAGGATTAAAATATTATTAATATTATTTTGCAAAGTTTTTTTTTACAATTTATAATATCTAAATCTTGTAACACTACTCTGTATATTTCACATTCTTTTAAAATGCTAATATTAATTCCTTCTTAAAACTTAAATTAAAGCTATTTCATAATAATATCAATAATCTTTTTTATTGATAATAAGTTTATTTCTCTCATGCCCAAAAATAATTTACCATTGATAAGATATCATTTACAATGTAAATATAATTAATTTAAAATAATAATACTTACATAAGAATAACATAAGTTTCTATTTGAAAAACTAATCAAAACTAAAATAATTTAAACCACTTAATATCTTAATTCCCGTCTTAATTTCATTACTCTCTTCTTTTTTTCAAAACTATAATCCACCTAGCTTTCCCCTTTTAACCCCTCTTTGTTTTTTTTGAGAAAATTTTACTATTAAAATTTTGCTTGATTACTTTTCTTCTTGCTTATCTTTAGAGGGGAAAATGAATAAAATATTTTCCCATCTTTATTTTGTTCATCTGCAGTCATTATTCATTTTTTTTTATTTGAGTATTTATATTAAAATAGATAGCACTAACATCTTGTTCACACAGAAATTGAAAAGAATAAGGATAATTTTATTTACTCAGGTTATATTACACGCTGGGAGAGGAGTATGTGCGGGAAAAATTAACACGGCGAGTTTATATAATTATATATATAATTTTTAAATATCTAATTTATTATTTTGTTTAATGGGGAGACATTAATACAAAAAAATTAATTCTGGTTGCTTCGTACCGTCCATTTCAATGTGCAACACTCAAACTCACACCCAACACTCATATTTGGGATAAGCCATTCAAAGAAAAATCTACACTGGATCAGAAATTAATCTATGTAGTTATCAAAGGATATGCACCACAAAAAGTTCTTAAAAATACCATTCCTCACACATTTGCACCGCAAATATCAGAGGCAGTACTGTGACATCCTCCCACAGGAGTGAATCCAACCAGATTGTGATCTGCCATTGATTTCAGCTTTGCAGAAATTTTAAGTTTTCTTTTTCTTATTTAATATTTTAACCCAAGTGTTCTCGCCAAGCTTCCTTTCACGTCATAGAGATCAAATTAAATGACCATAGGTGGGAATAAAATTAGAGGGAGACTTTTCCCCGATATTGCTGAGGTGGGCGTGCGTGGTGATGGCAATTAAATGGGCCTGGCTTGATTTGATAGTGCATTGATTGTATTATAAAAATCTTATTGTTTCTAATTCAAAATTTACAGATGCTATTCTCCTTTCCTGATAGTTACAAGATTAAAGTCATTACTAAAATCTGTAATATGAATTTGTCATAAGGACTAATATAAATCTGTACTGTAATGCATTACTCTAAGGGAGAGGGTATTAACTATCAGTATGACGCGGTCTAAATAGCCAAATGAACATAAATTTCATTCCACAACTAGAAAGATCCCTATGTGAGGATTTAACATTGGTAAAGCCACCCAAATTACTGCCTTCATTTAACGGGTACACATTATCTTGGAATAAAATAAAAACACCATAAAAGTGATATCACTGGTTAATCATTTACGTGACTTATGCCTCTACTCGATGTAAAGCTCTCTAGTTAAAATAATTAAGGACGTAGTCAAAAATCATGTACGCGAGAAATTAATTGCAACACCAGTAGTACGAGCTAGAACCTATATGGTATGGATGGATCCCAACTATTACATAGCATGGTTATTGTCACGAACAAATTATGACTTAATACTAAATGCGAGTGGACGACCAAGAAGGCTGGGTTATCCCGAGGTGGATAGCAAAATCAATTTATGCGTAGAGCATATCATGTGCCAGCAAGAAATACGCCCTAGGGGAAAGGACCCAGTTACCGCCCCCCATTGAATTACCGCCACCTCCATAATCACTTAACCCCCCAAAAAAAAAATTCACTTTGATCCATTAAAAAACTTTATTTTATTGAATAAATAATTACAAAAATACCAATAACTACTCATTAATTGCTAAAGTGAATGATTTAAGTGGATTTTAAGTGCTAAAATAGCTATAATTGATTGAAATTATAGTGAGCAGCTACTGGGATATCCATCTAAAAGGTGAATTTTTGACCACCGCGCGCATATCCAATGCTCCTGCACTCGATCGAATTGCCGAGAAGTGGAAACCTTAGTTATAAGTACTTAACTCGTGAGTGAAAAAAATCCATAATTTTTTTTTCAATTTGATGTACGGTTTGAATTCTACAGTTGCGCGAAGTTAGCCCTGGCAGATACTGGGTCTTCTCCCCTACCTCCACCTCTCTTCAATAAATACATAGACATGGAGTAGGAAAATAATAGCCCAGATTTTCTCTCACTCGAGCACGCAATGTATCTCAGGTTCATACTTCGTTTTGATACTGACTTGATAAGCACGATTCCACCACAAAGGATTTGATAGGAGAGAAATAAATCTCAACTTCAACCAATGACATTTATTGAAATGGTAAATCACTTGCAAGGGTAGTTAAGAGAATCTTCCTCACCTTTATGCGCGATGGATGACTAGACATGTTTGCATAGCACGCAGGGCATACTACTATTCTCCATAGTAATTACTTTCTACCCCTATTCAAACATAATGTCGACTATTTGTTAACTATAATTTTTAGCCTAACATCCCTTGGTCTGGTGTTTCAGATGCAGGTGGTTGCCATCGATCCATCCATAATTGATCTTCATACAATCTTTCATAGATTGTTCATTCCATTCTCTGTTCCAACATGAATTTTCAGAATGATTCTTCAACCCACAAATTTTACAAGGATCATCCAAACATAATGTCGACTATTTGTTAACTATAATTTTTAGACTAACATCCCTTGGTCTGGTGTTTCAGATGCAGGTGGTTGCCATCGATCCATCCATAATTGATCTTCATACAATCTTTCATAGATTGTTCATTCCATTCTCTGTTCCAACATGAATTTTCAGAATGATTCTTCAACCCACAAATTTTACAAGGATTAAGATCCCAACATTTCTGTTTTTTATGTCCTCCCCTGTGACAATGAGAACATTGCATAAACTCCATGTTTTTAGCTGATTTACATGAACCTATAACACTTAGATTATCATTTTTTATCTTTCTCACCATATCCTAGACCTTCATTTCTTGGCCTCACAATTGGTTGTATGGGCTCTCTCATCCCTTGCCCATGTTTTCCCAAACCTTTACCTGTATAACCCATTTTTTGCATAATTTTAAAATCAACACCATTCTTATTACAATTAACATAATTTTTAGATCCAAACACATCATCATCTTTACATTCTTCATCTATACATTTTTCATCATAAACAGTATTAGTTATATCACACAAACCACTTGATTTATCAACTGAACAATACAAATCTTCTGTACCACAAGCAACATCACTTACCACTGGCTTTGTCCTTAAAAATTTATTTTCTTCTTTCAACTTACATATTTCTTCTTTCTGCAAACAACTTTCTTCTTCTAACAATTTCAAATTTTCTTCAAAAACTTCTTTCATTTTCTTAAACTCATCAAACAATTTTATTTTTTCTTCTAATTCTTCATTCTTTCTTTTAACATCACCCAATTCTTTTCCACGATTCTCAATTTCACATAAACACTCATATTTCTCCTTTATCAACTCCTTTATTTTTCTTGCTAATTCAAAATTATCTTTTTTAACTTTCATCAAATTTTCCTCTAAAACTTCATTTTCTTTCATAACATGCTTTACCCATTGAAACAAATGATTAACTACACCTTACCTTTGCACTTGACTATGATTTTGCTACCAAGTTTCCTTTCAACCAACTTCAAACAATTTATTTTTCCTTTGCTCAAACTATGATTTTTAATTTAAACAACTACATCTCCCCCTTAGCAACAACAAAATAAAACACTACAACTTACTTTTTATCTTACCCTTTCAGTGACTTTAAATTGTATCTCTCTTTGACTAGGGCTTCTATGCCTTTCTTTCAATGACGATCAACTCTTCACATAATCTCCTTAACTCTTCCATACATTAAACAACAATCTACCAATATTTCTTATAATAGTGAACCCTCATTGAACAATTTTTATCTCCTGCAAACATTTTCCTTTTGGACAACACTTTTCTCCTTCAAGCGGCTTCACATCAACAACTTTTTCTATTGTTTTGATTAACAACAAACAATCTCCTTTGAAAACTTTTGATGCTTATATATAATCTGCAATAAAACAAAACACAATCCTCTTTTTATAATATATAATTTGCAACATATGCATATCTCCTTTTATTCACCCCTTACAATTATTTTTTGCATCATCTCTTACTGCTGCAAATTCTCAAACCCAGATATATATATATATATTTTTGAGCTAGCTTTGATACCACATGTTAGGTTTAATGGAGATAAACAAAAAACAAATACATAAAACACAATAACTTGATCAACACATCTATTTAGATAAACACAATAATTTGCACAATGTGCTACTACACACAAAATATACTTTATTACTTCATCAAATTTGATTACATCTCAAAATCACTTATATCATGCCTCTTTTATAGAGGATTTTACAACTTACAGGAAAAATCTAGAACATGCAAACTACAGAAAAAACTTAACTAAATTTGAGCTTATTTGTAATTACAATAGATATTGCTTATGAAAAACTATAGTTTCTATTTCCACAACCAATGGGAGAAATTACTTTTTAACAGTTGATATCCAACATGCAGACAGACAATGCAAGAAATATAATAGAGATAGGGATTATGATATTAGTTTCATGACACATGATATTCGTGTTTAAATCTTTTGGGAAAGCTTGTTTCCCCCAAATGCATTTTTTACACAATTCTAAGTTTATTAAGGACTATTTAGCAGTCTGATTTTCAGCCGTGGAATGGTCACAGATGCCTTCTCTTTTTTTTTTTTGTGATTTATTGCATTCAGTATCCAACAGTTGAGCCATTTCAAGTTCATTGATTCACTTCCAATGGTAAGGAAACAATAACCTTTTGTAAGGTTTAGATTTAGATTTTTTCTCTTTTTATTTTTTTTTGGGTTATTTTCAAAATATAATTAAATGGAACATGTAGTGGCGCCCATTTTAACATATTGAAATAAGTCAGATGTTTTTTTTTCTGTTGCTTAATCTCCTCTGGCCATTCTTTCTCTATACTCAAGTATGCGAATGAACTTGTTTGCCACACATCGACAAAACAAAATGGAGAACTGAACTTTACACACATAGAGCCAGCTAGGCAATGATAAAATCATTTAGCTTTATACTTATTAAACTTTATTTCTTTTATATATATATTTTTCCTTTACCTTTTCTTTTTCTTTACAAAACATCAAATCTCTACATGAAGATATTACACAAAATACTGTTTCAATGGCAGAAGGGGGATATGTGCATATGCCCCCAAAAGATTTATTGACATAACCGGTTTACTTTACTATTTTGGTAGTAACCTAGATAATGACCTTTCTGATTTTTGTTTGGAACCAAAATCAATTTAGCTACACCACAGTTACAACATAGGCTTTATTTAAGATACGTGCACTTGTTTCCCAAGCAAGCAACAATAGGAAATCATTCAAATCCCATTTATTCCAATCATAACTATAAACAAAGTTTCATTTAAACTTGGTCTTTCTTCTAACAACCAATTGTTCCTATCGTAATACACAAATGTTTACTTCCACTGGTCGTTGGTTTTGCAATATAGAGAGTTTGGGGTTTAAATATAGCCTTTTCTTTTCACATTACAAGACAAGTCCTAAGATAATTTTTCCTTCTGTCCTAACAATGTAAAAATTCTATACATAAACTTCTCATGATTCAGTTGATTCTCAAAGATGGAGCAACTAACATGCAATGAAATAAACTTTTTTCTTTTTGTTCTTTCATTTTACAACAAACTATTAGCTATTTCATATTACACCATTATTTAACAACACGTCAAGTAACACATAAATTAGCATGGCTTGCTCTCCACCCTACCGTAATGGCATCATAGAGCCTCATGTGCTCTAGCCATACCCCTAAGCAAGAGAAATATTTTAGATCCATAATGATAGATAGAGTATTTTCTCATTTTTACAAAGGAATAAAACCAACATAGCACAATTTTCATCCATCTAGGTTCTCTAATTTCCATATCCAACCATGATTCATACACTATGTCACCTACTTACAACCAATAAACAAGGGTAAATGTAAATAGAAAGAACTTATCTCTTTTCTTTTGGGTGATGGGATTGAACTCATTCATCCAACTTTCCTCTCCAAGCCAATCCATCTTGATCAGTGCTCTCTTCCCCAGAGTTGGACTTCCCTCCTCTTCTCATTCTTTCTACCATCTCCAATCAAGTTCTCCAAGAGGAGAAGTGGGTAAAACCCCACTCATTCTTCCTCTCCCCTGCAACTTTTGGATGGGGATATTTGGAGTATACCTACCTCCATCAATGAGAGTCTTTTCCTTAATGAAGAAGAAACCTCCACTTGGACAACCCCTCCATCTTTTTATCTCATTTTCTTCTCAAAACTCGTCACTATTCATTATGAGGGCTTTTCAAGGGTCAAATCATGTCCTCGGTGCACTATTATATGCCCACTTGACCCCTACCACTATGGTATAGACCCTAGGGGGTTTATTTTTGCATCCCAACCAAGGAAATTGACCAACAACCCACTTTAATAACCCATTTAAGATTCCATCCGAGTTTCACACTTGGAGAAGGGTTCCCAAACTTTAGACCCACTTACATTCACATAATTAATTATCCCTTTAATAACAACCCGCACCACCTTAACATACCATTATATTAACTTTACTCGTTTCTAAGCCCTAGAAAGGAGGTCCAATTCATGATCACAAGGAGATGTATTTTGGTTTGCTCAAATGTTTTCCCTTCTCGTATTGACACTCCATTTTCCCTCAAGAAAAGTATTTTGATTTGCTCTCAATGGTTCACCCTTCCATGCTATCACCATTTCCTTCCTGCACAATACCAACACAATCATAAGTAACAATTGGATATCACATAAATATGTTAACTCAATATTTTATACTTTAGCTATATAATAATCCATTTAAAATTTCAATTTGCTTTCCACAATATGTGAGTGCATTCCACCTTCATGGTAGTGACAATAAACATAATGTCAAAATTAAATGCAAGAATAGCACCAAAAGATCACCTTATTTTTCATCCATAATATATCTAATCATCAATTCAAGAAAAACATATAACAAATTAGACTTATATTAAGTACCTAAGAGGCGGGGTCTTACATTTAGGATACAAAGATATGAATTTCGCCTAATGAGAGGGAAACAAAACACTTGTAATTGAGGTTTTAAAAAATATACGGCACACTAAAGAAGAGAATACCCTCTAATTGGGTATATTTTTTAATTATAAAAAATAAGATAAAAGCTACCATTCCACCAAAAGAATGACATTTTGAGTAAACTTTACTCTATAAGATTGTTAAAAATTATTCTTTTTCTTTGTTCAATAGATTCTCAAATTAGCTAAGTGGGAAAATATGATTTAAATATTATATTTTTGTGATGTCTCATCAATTTCACTTTTTAAGTTTTTTTAGCAAATTAAATTATCCTCTTAAAAATTTGTAAAAAGCTATATCCAACTAAGTTTAAAAAGTTAAAATATTATAACATAAACTATATTAAGAGTTGTGCATTTCATTAGTTTATAAAATTTTAAAACTCAAAAGATACACATCACTTTTAGGTGGTTCAAGTAAAAAAACTATACTTATGTTGGTATTTCCTTTATAAAAATATAGAGTTTTGAATTTTCACCCTATAGTCTTCTAACTTTTCATACTAAAATTTTTCGTCCATTTCTCTTAGCCAATCTATTAACTCATCTATCTCTAGACTTCCTAAGAAGCTTGACAACTCCATTAGAACTCATTTATTTCCCAATATTGGAGATGACTATTATTATCCTCCTCTCTCTTACATCCACTTCTATATTTTCATTTTCACCTTCTTTCCCTATTGCATTAACTCCTTCAATCTCACAATTATCTATTTCTTGTACTCTAGTTATTATCCCATTTTCCACAAGGGTTTCTACTAAAGCTTGCATTCCCATCATGGCTACTAACAACACATCTATCATATGTGCAACATCTACTATTGCAAGAACCCCTACCACTCTCCTCTTTGGAAGCATCTTACTACCCTAAATTTCTCTTTTTATACTATAAATCTTCTAGATGTAATATTCCGCCTTATAGTGATACACACCCATATTCAATAGTTACCATATTACCCCAAAGCATTAGATAATGTCAATTATCTCTTTTTATGATTTGTAGTTGATAGGGACAGGGTTGGATTGAGACAATCACAATCTCAATGCTCTGGGTCTCACCTTTGATAACCCCTTGGTGTCACTTCATCCACCATTCAACCTGTAGGACCTCTGCTATTTTAGGTACCCCTGGTTCATTGCCAACCCTGCTATCATCTCTAAATTGCTGCTACCAAGCAATTCTTGGTGCTTTTCGTCACATTCACCCTCTAGCCCTTAATAAGCTTAAAGACTAGTTAACTTCCAAATGCTTCCTAACCTCGTTTGCAGGGGTGTGCATAGGCTTTCATAGCTTCAAAACAGTCTAGGAAAGGTTCTTGTCCAAGCATAGATCTCCTTTCTTCTATTGCTGTCTCCATACCCTAGGTTAGGGTTTTAGGAGGGCTAGTAGCCATGAGCCCCCATTAGGTCTCTTAGCCCGGGGTTTTAGGTTATTACTCCTCCCTGCTCAATGAACACCATAACCTCAAAGAAAGAACCTTGGCTCAATTTTGGAGCACTTCAATATTTTAGTGGTTTTAGCCCTTCTCAGGCTGTACACAGGGTTATTCCAAATTTTGAGAATTTTAGGGCTTTTTAAGCCTTTTCTTGGACACATAGAGGACTGCTCTCTTCCTTCAGCCACCAGATGAGTTGGTGATGATTCCTGCCTCTTGTCAAACCTTTGTAAGGTCCACTACAATCTTTACACACCCTGGTTTTCCAGTGGTTAGACACCCTTGCAACGTTGGAAGCATTTTGCACAGTCTTTCCTAACTGGGCATAGTCTGCTCGCCTAGGAATAGAATTTTGGCATGCTATATGAGCTTCTACTGATTCCTACTACTAACATATACACAATAAAGGAGCTTAGCCCCATTCCCAATGTTCCCATACTTCTTGGTACGCTGGGAGTGCGGCTAAAACTCCATCTTTATTCAATTACTAGTCAAGACAACAAGTAAGGTAAAACACAAAATTTACAAGAAAGAATAAAAGCGATGTAACAACTATCTAATGGTGCAAAACAAAACTCCTAGAGGCTTCAATACAAGCTAAAATAATCCACACAATGCCTCATTTAATTCATTCAATAGTTGTTACAGAAAACAAGAACAGAAAACAGAATTTCCAAGCCAAAACACTGTTTTTCTCTTATGTACTCATATAACTTCACTGTTCCTCATTCTTCCAAACTTGAAACAGGTCGAGAGTTACCTTTTTAACAACTTGGAAATAGTTAGGTTTCCTCTTTCGAGCCTAGGAACGGCCAAACATTGAGTGTTGAAAACACAATGTGTTTTTCAACCTAGGTCTATTTTAGTAAAACAACCCAAACTTAAGCTTCCAACCTTATTCAAATTTTAGCCTAAGAACCAAAAGGTCCACAACCAAAACAAGATGATCCATAAAACCTTACACAACACAACAAAATTGATTTTTAAAGCAAGACTTCAAAATATGCTTGCACTTTGGCAGGTGCTCTTGCACCAGTAGCCCTCTTTGATACCCTATTGATAGAACCACACAACTTGTAATGCCAAGAAAATAAGTGAAATTCATACTACTTTCTCATAGCTTAAATGGCAGTTGCATTGCTATAAGTTACCATTGTAGCCTTAAGGGAAATAGGGGAACACTTTGTACAAGTCATTCTATAAGAATTAATGTGCTAAAAACAACACTATAGCCACCAATACCACTTTCCCAAAGCTCACATTTAGCTTGTACCTATTGTTGTAGGTTAATGGATAACTAACACAAACATATACAAGCATATAATAATCTTCACATATAAGAACATACACACACGACTACAATCATATAACATGTAATAGCTCACAACAAAGATTGAGATTGAGAATCACACACACAATCATATCAAAAGGGTGGAATTTTGAATTCAAATCTTGTTTCATTTATATCAATTAAAGTACATTTTTTTCACGTCTCAAAATATAGGCATGAATAGAAGTTTAAGTTCTTCTATTTCACCTCTACCATTTTTTTGTTGTATGAGCATACATAAAATACCAAAATGTAACCTTGAACTAGGACCCACCTCTAGTATTTCTTCCCTTTGATTCTTCAATTACTCTTAAATGTTTTCTTTCTTCCACACGAGCTTCTTCTTTCCTAATTTGATAGGTTAAAGTCTATATTTTTTGATAGTGACAACTTTTTTCCTCTTTGTCTATTACAACCTATGAATTTCTCCTGTATTCACATGCATAGTACTCTGGTATTTATTTTTATGCTTTCTCACATCTCTCCTGGTGGCTTCCTCTACTTGAAATCCCTCAAAAATTAGGAATTTTTCGACCACCAAAATATTAAAAATTAATGCTAATCCCATTGAAGTCAAACTCCAACTACCTAAATCTCTTGCCCTTCTCTCTTCAATGTTGTTTTTCATAAATTCAGTTAAAACTTGTATGTAAAATGGTCCAAAATCAAGTGGTGGGTAGGAATGTTTGAATTTGCATTGGTTAGGAGAACTCCAAATTTTAAATAAAATAATGGGAAATAGGAATAGTGGTTGCATAGGTGCTTTAAGAGCACTATGCCCCTATTAAACTTTTCATGGACTACTGAAGATTCAAACCTAGGACCTCTCTTTGCAGTTAGGCGTTCTACCACTAAGCTACCAACACTCTTGGTGAATGGTCCATTTTTTGTTCATGGGTGGCTCATTTCCCAACACGACTCCTTGGACCACAATACATATGTTCAAGGATTCTAGTTTGGCATAGCTCTATTGATCTAGTTTTTGATACCCTACTAAACATTTCATAGAGCAGCTATGATTTAAACCTAGAATCACTTTTCTTTGTTGGGGTGCTCTACCATTGAACTATCAACCCTCTTGGTGATCTGTCCATCTTTGATTTCTATGTGACCCATTTTCTGACAATCTTTACATCATCCTATAGATATATCTTACAAATATTCCGCTCATATGAACATCAAGATAAAAACAATACAACTTCTTTATATCAAAAATTATTAACGAAGAACCCAAAAATTCATGAACTTAAAATTTTATATTAAATATTTTTAAGAGGAATTAGGATATAAACCATGATTAAGCTCAACCACTTTGAACTTTATTTTTCTTTGTTGAAATTGTATGAAATCTCATATTATTAATCGAGTAGTTACGATTACGAAGCATATAAGTGTTCAGGAAATTGTCTCGATTCAACATTGTATTGGGTTAATTCGAATGAACAAACATGATAATGGAAACTAAACAAAAAATTTAAATAAGATTTATGAATTAAATAAGCTGATTCGTAGAACTCTACGTGGGCTTAATTCAGCTGGCCAATATGCTGCAGAAAGATGGTATATAAGTGGCGTGGCTATTTTGTAACTTGTCTTCATATTTCTCAAGATCTCTACACGGCAGCACCATACGTGTCTTTTTAAATGTTGGTCTGTTGCATTATAAATTTATGATTTTGTATGAAGTCGATCATCTGAGTTAACAGATACTTTTAATGGAGGTTGATGCCATTGGTATAATTTTCTTCTCATTTCTCCTCTACTGATGATCTAATTAAAAACAGATGTGGTAAGCCTTTTTCCTGCGCTTTTTCTTCAATTGGGCTATGTAATTTTGAAACATAGTATAGCATACAGAATATTATGGTTAAAAAGTGAAGTAATTTGACTATTTATCCCTCCACTTACAGGTGCATTTTTAGAGCTATTTAATTCAAGTAGCAGTGTTTCATTTGATATTCATATGACAGTAGTTATGGATATTTCAATGAAGTAGGTTAGAAATATTTTATAACATTTGTCTGTTGAAAATAATTACATTATTTTTTATGATTCTAGGAAAATTCACCAGCAGCAATTCATCGTCATGGAAAATTCATCTGCGAATTTGTTATGGCGGTGAATTGTTGGCAGTGAGTTTGATTTTCCGACCATGAATTGCTGGCTGTGAATTTGTCTGATACCATCTTTTATTTGTCTAATTGATTTTTGATTAATTTTCTGTGGTGGTGAATTGCTGGTGGTGAATTTTTCTTGAGCTGAATTTGTCATGGCGGTGAATTGTTGACAGTGAATTTTCTGACGGTGAACTGTCGCTGTGAATTTGTTTGATGCCATCTTTTATTTGTCTAATTTATTTTTATAAAATTTTATTTATTTTAATGTATTTACAAGAATACATTTGGAAGAAACTGTGTGTTTTTTAAATCAATTTTCAGATTGCATTCAACATTTCATCATCTTGAAGAGGATTGTTAAGTGTAATCTACAATGTTGATTCAAAGAACACATAGAATTCCTTCCATAAATATTCTTGTAAATACAATATGAAATGCACAAAACTTATGTCCACTATAATTTAATATTGTTTTAAAATAAATTAAAATTAAATGTTCAAATTATTTTTTAATTATTTCTATGTATTGTATTATTTATTTTATTACTATAGAAAAATAAAATTACTTTTAAAATTAAATTTAAAGTAAATTGTTTATTTAATTTGAAAAGTTGTTGAAAGAGTAAATATTTTTTACATCAAAAATAAAATCAATGATGTCAAAAAAATATAATAATTATTGAGTAAATTTTAAAATGAATAATTTCCTTTTCTTTATCTACTTAAATATTTATGTGTTTATGTTTTCCTTTATTCTTAATGACTTCAATATGATTTTATGTTTGCTTTTATTTATTTATTTAAGATTACTTGCTCCACTTTTTTCTTTTGCTGTCATAAGTAATATTGTTAATCTTTTACTACGTTATTTTGCTGGTAGATAACGGAAGCACTCACTTCATATAAATGCTTACAGAGTTTTTCATATGAGCGCTTGGAGTTATTGGCCGACTCATTCTTGAAATATGTCATTAGTCAACATCTTTTTATGAAATATGAAAATGAGGATGAAGGACAGTTATCAACACGTAGAGCTGAGGCAGTTTGTAACACAACTCTTTATCGTTTGGCACTAGATCGTAATTTGCAGGTATTAAATTGTTATATTTATTAAGCTAGTGACTAAATAAATCTTGGTAAATATATTTTAGATTAGAAATCCTAATGTTAAAATGAGCTACTATTTTGTGTTTCTTTTACTCTTTACTATTATTCATTTGCATGCGTGTCTCTACTTCTTATTGTCTTTGAGGCTTCATTATTAATAGTATCAAATTGTTGCAAATAGGGATAAGCAGTGTTGTACTATTCAGATTTGCTATGCTCTTTTGTTTGAACTCTCTCAAGGTTAAAAAATTAGTAACAAGCATAACATGGACCTTAATATGAGGAGACTATACTGATATTGGCCTTCTTGAAGGCAAAGGACATGCTTAATTCTTTACATTATTTTCTTTTGTTTTTCATCTTAGATTTTTACTTAATCCAATTGACTCAATAATAGTTGATATTGTTTCTGATAGAAAACCATTGGTTGCTTATTTGGAGAATTTCGATTTTGATATTTTCTATGTATAAGTTGAGTTTTTGCCTATTTTAGGTTTAATCTAATAATTTTTCTTTATCAGTTATTTAATTATTCATTTGAAAATATTGTATTGAGATGTTGATTTTTACTTTGCTTTATGAAAAGGGATACATCATAGATGAATTGTTTGATAAGCACAAATCGGTCGCTCCTAGGCTATTTTGTAAAAGTATTGTTGCCTGCTCTTGCAACCTAGGAGATCCTAATAGTGTCCAAATGGGGAAGGTTTGTGACAAGGGACATTGATGGATTTGATTGAAAAAAATATCAAATGTTGTGGAGGCTTTAATTGGAGCACATTTAATTGGCGGTGTTACAATTGCAACCTATGAGTTCTTGAAGTGGATGAACATGGAGGTTGACATTGAAGACAAGTCAGTAAAGTCTGCATTCAATCACACTCTTGCTTATCCTACTGATTTGAAACAAAGTTTGGAAAAATTGCAATCACTTCTAAATTACCAGTTTAAGAACATATCCCTCTTAGTGGAAGCAATCACACATGCTTCAATTAATGAACATGGAGGATGTTCCTACAAGGTAATTTTTATTTCACCTTACATTGCACAATCCAAATAGTACTTTGATTGCACTTGCAAAATGAATTTACTCTAGAATATAGAACTAAATTTTAATATTATGTTGATATTTGACAGCGGTTAGAATTCCTAGGCGACTCTGTGCTCAATTTTCTTATTACTCACAATTATTATTCAACATACCAAGAACTGTCGCAAGGACACAAATTTATGGAAAACGTCTGTTAACAATGAGAACTTTGCTCAAGTAAAAGTGAAACATAATATTCAAAACCATCTTCGTCATCATTCAGATGAATTAGGAAATCAAACATAAAAGTTTCTTGAGGACTTTGAACAATGTAAAGGTGGTGATTTTCAGTTTATGTCATTTGGAGGAGGAATGCATGCTCATAAGGTAAGTTATTTAATTTTACATGTAATATTTTTTCCTTCAATTTTAGTTTAGTGCATACCTACTTTATAGAAGCAGTCAACCCACATGTATTTTTTTCCTAGAGAAAAAGGTGATTTTTTAACATGCTCAAATACATGTTTGAGGAGCCTTATTCTCTGTATTTAATATTTATTTGGTTTGAAAATCCATCTAATTTTTTTATTAATTAAACATTAAAAATACATAGATAATTATACAGTAAAAGATTTCTAGAAGGTATTCACAAAACAAGTATTAATTTATTTTGTTAGTAAGTATCTATCATAGATGTGATTAGCATTGTATTTTATTTGTATGTTAATATAAGTGTTCTCTTCGATTACAACTTATGTCATTTTACTATTTTTCTTGAATGCAGGTAGTAGGAGATTTAATAGAGGCATTTTAGGTGCGATATTAGTAGATACTCAGTTTAACCTAAATGTTGTCTATGATAAAATAAAACCTATTTTGTCTCCCTTGGTTACACTTGAAAACATGAAATTACATCCACTATGGGAGTTGTATGAGCTCTAATATCAACACCATTATGAATGCAAGTGGAAGATCACTAAGCTAGGGAATGTTTATGTGGCCACCGTACAAATACAACTTAAGGAATCCATAGTATATGGAGAAGAGTTAGACATAAATAAGAGGACTACACAAACTAAAGCTACCAAAGATATGTTGGCACTGTTAAAGGTAATTTCAAACATTGGTGTCAAGCTATTTTTCAGGATGGGTGTAGCAATGAGAGACCAGAGACTAAAGTACCTAAGAAATTTGATAAAGAAGTGTTTAATGCATACATCCTTACAAAGACTATCATAACTGAAAGATTAATTAGTTTAATTCTTGAATTTAAATTTAGTTTTACTAATCAATAGCATCATATAGACAATACTAATAGATGGGAATTTCTAATCCTAAAATAGTTGTTCTATACATAAGGTAAAGGTAATATATCATGTGACCATCATACATGTGCCCAAAGTTCAAAGGTCACAACTAGGAATGAAGCTCAACATTCATCCAACCTGAATGCTCAAGAAAAAATGGTTTGTCGTTCATATAATATTGAGTTTAGTTATGCTAGCTCTAATTTTTTTGAAATAAAAAATTGAATGCAACAAATGGAAATAATATTTTGATTTTGGGATGTAGATAATTGGTAGTAGTCAATAAATAGATTTAGGAGAAGTGGATATGGTTGTTTCACAAGATCAATGTCACAGAGGAGAAAAACATTAGGAGAATAATTTATCTTGTAGCAGCGAATAAATGCAAGGTAAAGACCTGGATCCACTTCGACATATGAAATCTACTAACAAAAAGGATAATGAGCTTCCATCTGGAAAGCATAAATTAGAAGAGGGAAATGAAGGTATATGCATGACATAAGTGCTTAGACATGAGAATGTAGAAAGTATGTAACCGTATCACATTTCCAATAATATGTTATGTTTTATAGATTATATAAATACAAGTTTAGCATATAACGTTACTACCAACATAACTAACAAGTAACCTAATTAGAAATGGGTTTGTTATACGATAGCCACAAATTGATAAAATTTTAGTATAGAGATTAATGTCATTTAGTACTCATTTTATTGTGGATTTGTTTCACATTAATAATTTTTCTTAGTTCGCAACGAGGTGACTATAGATACAATTTATATGAATTGTGTTAGAAAATAGATTGTAGGGTACCTCAATTTTCATTGATAGAGAAAACTAACATGCCTCTTAAAATGAAAGGTATTTTCTAGATTCTATTTTCACATTGATTTTGATGGTTTTCTTTTAACTAATATTCATTGATGGTTGTTTGTGTAGATTTCTATTCAACATTGAGGTAGAAATTCCTAATAAAGAAATATTCTCAATCCAAGGCGAATGCGAAAGAGACTGTGCATGCATAAAATATTCAGCTACATGTAAGATGTTGTTGGAACTTGAAAAATATGGATTATGTTCTATAAAAGCTTCCAGTAATGATGGTGAAATAATTTAACGTAAAAACATATGTTAAACCTTCATAAAGATAAAAAAATTTACAATTTGTAAAGCCCATTTTTTTTGAGACCCTTGTTATACCCATTATACCTTCTTTTGTGACACATTTACGTGTATGATTATACAATTTTTGATGCTTAGATGATAGTTGAAGATGATTATATGATCAATGTTTTTCTTTGTACAATGTTTGAGATGTAGATAAATATCTATGATATTCGGTCAAGTGTTGATAATTGTTATTTCCTATTGCATTGTCAATCTACTTGAGTAATCTATATTTAATCAACCGACTCATTATTTATGTATCATGTGATGTCTTAAATGAGTATTTGATCCTTTCATGGGTTATACTTATGTTATCATTATGTCATTCACTACGAATTTGTTGAGTGAACATGGTATTTAAATGACTGATTATTGAATTTATTTGGCGAACATGGTATTGAAATGCATGATTATTGTATTTGTTTTATCACATTGATTTGAGAATCCATTAAAAGGTGTGATTTATATGATGTGTTTCATTGAGATAAATTCTACACGTTTTTGAGATCAATAGAGATGTGATGTGCCTTGTGTGTACTAGTGTACTTGGATTTATTTTATTTATGCTTAAAATTTTATTTTCAATGAGGTCTAATATGCACATTGAGAATACAATATACATGGAAAAGCCAACGTGAAACATAAAAAGAGTTGATTATGACTATATATTGAGGGATTCAAATGAAAGTATTATGCATTTTTTGGAAGGTTATCTTGCCCCACCTTGTGTAGTGATGAGGCTATGGCTATATGTAAAGAGAGTTTACTATGAGACTATGACTCAGGGATCTTTATGATGTTGGCTTTGTTGTCTTTTATGTCATATTTCCTTAAGTGATAATTTATTTATGTGGTTCCAATTTCTTAGGATTTCGGGTTATGTCATTTACGTCATAATTGCTTAAGTGGTAAAGTATTTATATTGTTCCAAGTTCATAGTTGTGGGTTGTCTATGTATGCAACTTATAAATTATATTTAAATTAAATTATGAATGCAAATTTCCTTATTAGTACTTACCCTAGTAAGCAATTATTATAATAGATAAGTGATAGTTGTTACTATTCATTGTACTTTATAATCAATCAATTTTTTTTTCTAACAATATTAATATTTATTATTTGAATGCAAAATTTTAAAAATTATTTAGAGCAAGTTGTATTAGTCATTGTCCTGGCAGCTAACTATTATCATGGATAAGTGATAGTTGTTAGTATTCATTGTACTTTGTAATCAATTGATTTTTTTTCTAACAATATTAATATTTATTATTTGAATGCAAAATTTTCCAAATTATTTAGAGCAAGTTGTAGTAGTCCTTGTCCTAGCAGCTAACTGTTATGATGGACAAGTGATAATGGTTAGTATTCATTGTACTTTGTAATCAATCTACTTTTTTTTCTAACAATACTAATATTTATTCTTTGAATGCAAACCTCTTTGGAGCAAGTTGAGTTTATGTATGTAATTTATATATTAGATTTAAATTAAATTGTAAATTTGAATTTATTTATTATTCCTTTCCCTAGCAAGTAACCATTATGATGGGTAAGGTATAATTCTTATTATTCATATTACTTTTTAATCAATCAAAACTATTTTTTTCCCTAACAATGCTAGTATTTATTTTTTGAATGTGAACTTGCATATTTGTAAATTAATACATTTTCAAAAATGATTTTTTTGCATTTTTTTGGCTAAATGTTTAGAGTTCTTGTTAGAGCCTTCGTATGAATCAAGAAATATATCTTTTCATATTTATTGAACCAATAGTAATATTATGTAAGTAAGATGGTTATTCCATAATACTATATTTATTTGTTTTTTTATATTCTTGGAAAAATAATCTTATATTTATGTGCTCTCTATCCAATTAAAATTTAAAAGAAAATGTTATATGATTAGAAGTGGTATTCACCTTGCATCTCTTAAATTCTTACGACTTGATTATTTATAGATAGGTATATAATTTATGTATCTTTAGGAATTTTTGAGTGGGCAAATGTCACACTTATGTGAGCATGAGGACATGTAATTACTTTATTATTTTATGAAGGCTTGGAAATATTGTTGTAATGAGAAATTAATGAAGGGAATGCATAATGAACTTGTAAGAGCATATTCTATTTATTAGTGAGTGTGTGTTTCATGGGGAGAGTTCTAAGGAGTTACACATGCCAACTTGAGTGGTGGTAGTCAAATATGTTCATGAAGAAGTTATATTCTAATTTTGGAGGTCACTCATTTAAAGTGGGTTTTGAGAATTCTTGCCATGGGATTCTGGGACCTTTTTTTCTGATGCGTTTCCCTTTTGGTAATTTTTTGAGCTTCTTTAAGTCTTTATATGGAGAGATTCAAATAAAAGTATTATATGTTTTTTGGAAGGTTATGTTTTCAACTCTCCTTGCAAAATGAAGAGTTTTAATTTCTATTCTCTCTTGATATCAAACATTAGACTTTAAGAATGTACCATGACCATTGATTCTTATTGAGTAATACATTGGGCGTGCATTCAATGATATTTTCTTTTACCTTTTGAGGGTATATCTATGTCACTTTTTTTGGTGGTTGATCCTAATCTTATTTTTTATTTTATTTTTTTCTAAATGTTGCTGAAAGTTCTATGTTAATTGTGATATTTTCTTTGTAAGACTAATATGGAAATACTTGCATGTTAATTATTTAAGTTTAGTTTTGAGTATTGTTAAGGTTTTTATGGGAATATTCCCTTAAAAAGTATTTTGTTAGTAATGATCCACTTTTAGTTCAAGGATACAAATATGTACTTATTATGATAACTCACCATGATAATCTTAGTTTTCACGCATTATAAAACATGATATTGATGTGTAGGTGTGTAGTTTAGGATACTAAGATATGAATTTCCCCTAAGGAGAGGGAAATAAAACACTTGTAATTGAGGTTTTCCTCCCCAAGGATATATGTATAAAAAGAAAATAAAAATATAATGCTGGAAGAAAATATTCTCTTTAGATCTAAGCATTTGACTATATAAGAAAGTATATATTTGACAACCTATAACATAGATTTTTGGGAACCTAAATGCTTGCTCTTGCACTTCTAGGGTTTTTCACCTAAAAGGAGAGAGATTTAGGTTCAAAAATGCTTATGTAACACTCAAATTAGGATGTGTGCAATATGATATGAGGTAGATGAACTTAACTAAATGCAATTGAATGATTAAAATGAACTAGAATGAATGCAAAAGTACAATTTAAGCTATATGTTTGAAAACACATTATGATATGCAAAAAATGATGAAAATGGAAGAAATATGCAAAATAGAAAGAGAAGGGACAAATTTGAGTGCACCTGGATGAAGTGTGAGCTTTCTGGAGTGTCTGGAATGCTGATGAATTTTACTAATTTTTGATAGTAGGACTCATTCGCCCAGGGTGGCGAATTAGTCCTCCTACTAATGAAAAATTGTCAGGAGCTAATTTTTCTTTGTCGGGATCTAAAATCTGACAAAAATCAAGTTTCCAGTCCTAAGGTGGGACTCATTCGCCACAGGTGGTAAATCAGTCCTCTCCCAAATTCTTGAAAATCTGGGAGACAATTCTGCAACACCAAATCTGAGAATGTTTGCTTGTCGAGTTGTCAAAGTCAAATCTACATAAAACAAACAAATAAGTCTCTCCAAGCTTGAATTTGACTTATATGTTGACTTGAAGCACATAGTTGACATAAAAATCAATCTTAAACACCTTATAACCTCTCAAATATGTAAACAAAAGGCTGCAAATACACAAGCAAAAGGGGAAAAATGATTAGGGTTAGTGAATAGGGGTTTTCCTTGGTCAAACTCCACTTTTGGTAATTAAACCCTTGAAAAGATAATGAAATGCAAGAGAAAGATAAGGTAATAGCATGCAAATGATATCAACTCACCTAACTCTTGATCTTGTAATTCTGAAGTAATGTCAATGGTAGCTTCAAAGTGCTTGAAAAGTGCTTTAATTAATGATGTAGAATGCTCGAATTCTTGAGATTGTTTGAATATGATATGTGAATGTTGGAGGATGTAAAATGAGGTGAAAAAAACTTATTTATACAATTCTTGTGCCTTACTATCCATTTATACCTCATCATAGGCCGACATCAAGTAATTTTGAATAAAATCCTAAAAGGAAATTTAAAATATTTTGAATTTGGGGCCAAGGGGGACTCATTCGAGCCACCCATGGCGAATGGGTCCCACCTATGACCTAAAAACAAGTGTTAGGAATAATGTTGTGTTTAATGTTATTTGTCAGGATAATATGCAAAAATACACTTAATTAAGTCATGTGAGGGCATAAAGAGACAATATAAAGCATGAGAAAGGTGTAAATAGTGAAGATGTGCCTAGAAAAGTGTGAAGGCTTGTTACAAGACTTTACAACACTTCAATATAGGGCTTGTTGATTAGAAAAAAGGTGATTTTAAGGTAAATTGCATTAAATAGAGTTTAGAAGAATGTAGAAATGTCTTACAACACTTCTCAACACCTTCACAAGACATCATTCTTTGAATTTTAGTACTTAAATAAGCATTTTCAAGCCATGTTACAGAATAAAATCAAAGCAACATAGTTCCAACACCATGAAACAAGTCCTAAAATACCATGAAAATGATAAAGGACCATTTTTCTATGACACATTTAGCCCCCAGTTTAGTGAGAGGATGAACTTACTTCATACTCACACTAAAGTAGCCATGAACATCGAGGGGAGGGTTCAAATGCACGTATGTTAACAAGATGGAATACAACAATCAAGAGGGATGATCAAGCCCCCAGGATGAAGATCCCATGGCAAACTAGGCATAAGGACAAAGGAACACACAAGTGTTGAAAAGAATTAGATGAAGCTTCGATCATCAATCCAACTAGTTGTGAAAGAGATCTAGGCTGATTGTTTGAAAAAGAGAATGTGCACTCACTCTGGGGCCACAAAACTTGTTTTCTGCATGGTGAGAAGGCATAACTATATACTCACTCTGGGGCCACATAACTAGTTGTCTGTGGGGTGAGAAAGCCCAAAAAGTAAGATACATATGCTAGTTGGTATGCACTCACAAAACAAAAAGGTGGCTATGGGGAAAAGTCATGCCGCTAGTTGGGCTTCCCGCTCAACCATATTAAAGTTATACTACTTGATAACTTTAACAAGGTGCCACAAGGAAAAAGCCATGAACAAAAAGGAAAGGTACCACAATCATGCAAGTTGTGTTATGCAAGGTGGAAAAAATACAAAAATGTAAAATGTATAAAGTGTAAAATGTAAAATGTTCGAAGGAGTCTTGTTCAGTTTATGCAAGGTCAGTCACTTAGGGAACATTATGTCTAATGTCTCCAAGAGAGGACCAATCAAAGAATAGTATATTCACAACTTAGGGGATGCAGTGCATCACATTAGGCCATCGAGAGGAATTTAGTATGCTTAGAAAGATCACACTTATGAAGGACATCACACCCAATGTCATCCACAAAGTGACAAACACATCATGTAAACAACAAGGCTACACTAAGAATCAAGAATGCAAATGAGTTATGGTAATGTATGCCCCCCACTTTAAAGGAATTGCTACACATCATTTTGTGAGAAATTACTTGAAAGTAGAGAAGAAAAGAAAATGTAAAAAAAAGAAAACAAGACATGAGAGCCAACTTGGAAAGTTCTATGCCAAGTCATATATTTCAAAGTTAGGTTGTGTCATGTCAAGGAAAATTTGAAAAGCAACGAAAGGGAGTTGCCCCCTAGAAAAGAGCACACCAAACACATAAGGGATCTATGGATTTAGGGTCAGTATGCTTGTTGTTGCAATGTTTTTATGAAAGAGCTCAGAACTGTCATCATTCCCCAAGTACAAAGTGGAAAGGAAAGAATGAGCCAAGATGGGTGATGGGAAAGGATCATGCAATAGTGATAATAGGGGACTCTACAACTATGGCATGACAAATGGGTTTAGATTGGTTTAAGGTATGACGGGGAAAAAATCGGTATCAGTGAAGTGATGCTTATCCAGTATGTCCTTCAATGTCTGACATTCTTCTGTTCGATGTCCAAGAATACGATGATATTTGCAATATGGTATATGGGAATCATCAAGATGAATGACCAACCTATTGGAAGGTGGTAAGAGTATAAGACCTTTTTTGAAAAGTAGTTGAAGTATCCTTTCACATTCAGGTGGAGGATGTGTGGGAAACTTTAGCTTCTTCAATTTGTATGGCCATTTGCATTTACGAGGTTCTCCTTTTTCATGAATAGAAGGAGGAAGGGGACCCATAGGGATCCTAACATCCTTTTCATTAGAAGGAGAGAATGATTGTTCATGTGGAAGGAGAATGTTAGAGTTAGGAGGAGGATTCAAGACCACTATACTAGCATCCTGAATTCTCCTAGGTTGAAGAAGATGTCTATCAGGATGAGAAGGATCTTGATATCTTAATCCTGTTGTATGTGATTCAGTTGATTGTTGTTCAAGAATTTGATGGATGTTATGTTCATGTTTTGTGTCACAACCTTGTTTACTTAAGATAGTGAATCCTTTACCATATGTTTCTTCAAGGTTGATAGGTGACTTTTTGCTCATAGAAGGGTTGGGATTGTGGTGGTTGAGAGGAACTAGGTCCACTTGAGGGAGGAACCTTAGGTCCTATGTTGATTTCACGATGTAAATATGCAAAGTTATTAGGAGGTGCAATAGTAGGAAGTTCTTGTGATCTCATAGAGGGGTAAAAGGTTGTACATTTGCTTCTAGGTTGTTAAAGGAATCATTGTAGAACTTATTTATGCTAACATCATCTTCTCCAATGATGTCTACATCACGAGGAGGACAATCATGAGGAGTTAAAGGAGCATGCAATTGTTCAAGGTCATTAAGGTCACAACAAAAGGTACAGTTGGACATATCTACCAATGATTTTAAGGAATTTCAAAACTTACTGAAAGAGAATGCCATGATGCTAATAAACTAAGATGCAATAAATGAGGAAAAACAGGGAATTTGTAACTGAAAATAAAATGCAGGAACAAGGAACAGGAATGCAAAAATACTGTATAAAAACTACAGAGGGACTTATTCACCTTGGGTGGCGAATGAGTCCAAGGATGCAATTTTTTATGTTTTTTCAGAATTTTAAGGATGAATTAAATGTTCTACATAGTGCAATTACATATGAAAAATGCAATTTTTTATTTTTTTCAATGAAATTGAATGCAAAAATGAAAACTAAATGAATGTTTTACTAATGCAAAATGAAAGGTCCTAGAATGCAATAACAAATCAATGCCCTAATTGAATGTTAATGCAAATGGAAACTAGGATGCAATCAAAAACTTAAAGTGTTCAAAGGTCAGGTTCACCAAAATAAAACATAGATTTTTGGGAACCTAAATGCTTGCTCTTGCACTTCTAGGGTTTTTCACCTAAAAGGAGAGAGATTTAGGTCCAAAAATGATTATGTAACACTCAAATTAGGATGTGTGAAATACAATATGATATAAATGAACTTAACTAAATGCAATTGACTTATTAAAATGAACTAGAATGAATGTAAAAGTACAATCTAAGCTATGTTTGAAAACACATTGTGATATGCAAGAAATGAAGAAAATGGAAGAAATATGCAAAACCGAAAGAGAAGGGATGAATTTGAGTGCACCTAGATGAAGTGTGAGCTTTTTGGAGTGTCTAGAATGCTAATGAACTTTACTAATTTTTCATAGTGGGACTCATTCACCCAGGGTGGCGAATCAGTCCTCCTATTGATGAAAAACTATCGAGAGCTAATTTCTATTTGTCGGGATCTAAAATCTAACAAAACTCAAGTTTCCAATCCTAAGGTGGGACTCATTTTCCACAGGTGGAGAATCAATCCTATCCCAAATTCCTAAAAAAATGGGAGACATTTCTACAACACCAGATCTGAGAATGTTTGCTTGTCAGGTTATCGAAGTCAAATCTGCAAAAAGCAGACAAATAAGTCTCTCCAAGCTTGAATTTATCTTATATGTTGACTAGAAACACCTAGTTGACATAAAAATCAATCTTCAACACCTTATAACCTCTCAAATATGTAAACAAAAGGCTGCAAATACACAAGCAAAAGGGGAAAAATGATTAGGGTTAGTGAATAGGGGTTTGCCTTGGTCAAACCCCACTTTTGGTAATTAAACCCTTGAAAATATAATGAAATGCAAGAGAAAGATAAAGTAATAGCATGTAAATGATATCAACTCACCTAACTCTTGATCTTGTAATTCTGAAGTAATGTCAATGGCAACTTCAAAGTGCTTGAAAAGTGCTTTAATTGATGATGTAAAATGCTTGAATGCTTGAGATTGCTTGAATATGATATGTGAATGTTGGAGGATGTAAAATGAGGTGAAAAACATTTATTTATACAATTCTTGTGCCTTACTATTTGTTCATACCTCATCACAAGCCGACATCAAGCAATTTTGAATAAAATCCTAAAAGGAAATTTAAAACATTTTGAATTTGGGGCCAAGGGGGACTCATTTTCCACCCATGGAGAATGGGTCCCACCTAGGACCTAAAAACAAGTGTTGAGAATAATGTTGTGTTTAATGTTATTTGTTGGGATAATATGCAAAATTACACTTAATTAAGTCATGTGAGGGCATAAAGAGACAAAATAAAGCATGAGAAAGGTGTAAATAGTGAAGATGTGCCTAGAAAAGTGTGAAGGCTTGTTACAAGACTTTACAACACTTCAATATAGGGCTTGCTAATGAGAAAAAATGTGATTTTTAGGTAAATTGCATAAAATATAGTCTAGAATAATGTAGAAATGTCTTACAACACTTCTCAACACCTTCACAAGACATCGTTCTTTGAATTTTAGTACTTAAATAAGCATGTTCAAGCCATGTTCAAGCATAAAATCAAAGCTACATAGTTCAAAAACCATGAAACAAGACCTAAAAGGCCATGAAAATGACAAAGGACCATTTTTCTATGGCACAATTTCAAATGTGGAAGACAGTTTCAAACTATTTAATTATGGTGAACCATTTTTAAGAGTTTTTAAAAAGCACTCATAGCAGATATAGCAAGTATGAATGTCTATCTAAAAAAAGTAGGAAATTAATAGAGCTAGAATATGACTATGGTATGTACTCTTGGAGATGTATATGGAGCTACAAGTTTTGTCTCCCTTTTTTCCATTAGAAAAATATCTTTTTTTTTGTTCTCCCAACATCTGAGCTACATATTGTGAGTAGTGGTAGATTTTTCTCCAAAAAAATTGAACTACAATGCTTTAGCCCTTGTTGGATGTTGAAACAATGGAAATATGGAGGGAGAGGGTTTCTATCCTTGAAGAGATAGGGCTTCTCCTATTTCACTCAAGTTTCACTCAAGGAAACCCTAGAGATCTCAATCCAAGGATGTAAAGGGGAAAGAGATTTGTAATAGGGATGTCCTAGGGTCTAATTAGAAACTAAAGATGGGTTCACCACCAAGCTAGGGCTTGGAAAGATTCATGAAATGCAAGAACTAATGCTAAAACCTAATGTAATGCAAGACTTCACTAAATGACCTAAAAATGTATTGAAAGCTGAATAGAAAGTTGAGAAACCAAAAATGTGCACTTGGAAACTTGAAGGGGATTGAATGATGACTTGAAATGATAGAAGCATTGAAAATAATTTCTACTAGGACTCATACGCCAGCCTGGGAAATTTAGTCCTAGATTAGGGTTTCTGGGAAGGAACATAAATCTGGTAGAGATATGTCTAGAACTCCTTAAATATGCAAATCTGACTATACTGGGACTCATATACTAGAAGTGGTGTATCAGTCGAGTTTGGGATTTTTGGAAACTTAAAGTCTAATTTTTATTTTCAATGTTTTCTCTATCCTTTCCATCTAGTTTTTTGGTTTGAAACTATGATTTGCAACCTGTAGATTTCTTTCAATGATCTCCAATACAAGGTGACAACTTTGATAACTTTAAACACTTGAAAAATTTCTCCAAACTTTCTCTTCAATATGTCTTTAACCTAGATCTGTAAATCACACACTAAAGAGAGGGAAAACTGTTGTTTTTTTAGTAGAAAGGGGTTTGCCTTGGTCAAACCCCATTTTGGTAATTAAACCTTGTAATGAAATGAAGGAATGGGTATGTGCAGGATCATCATGGAAAAAACAGACCCTTAAGTGGCAAAAAATTTAGAAAAATCAGTGTTAGGAAACTTTATGTCAAAATTTGAATAAGTTATCTATATTATTTCAAAAATATGCAACAATAGAATCTGTAGAAAATTGAATGTAGTTTCTAAATTACAAGGTTTATTTAAAAATAAATAAAATCTTTTTGGTGAAAATTTGAAATTTCAATGGAGTATTACTTAAATTTTAGAGAAAAAATAAGAAGTAGGTGTCTGTCTGACCACCCTAACCATAATAAAATAATAATTATTTTTTATAATATTTTATATATAAGTAGAGGACTCATGTCCAGGATGTGATGCATATTTTTTGTAATTTTTTTCCAAGTAAATAATTAATTATGAATTTTTTATTAAAACTTTTAAAATATAAAAACTCGTGATGTCTAACCACCTTAACTTGGTTAAAAATTCATGAAATTTAATTTTTCTTTTTTAATCCTATAGTATGTGAAGCATAGAATGTGACACATGTTTCAGATTCAAAAAATGTGATACCGTTTGAAAGTTATAGATGTTTTTCAATCAACCTATCAATAAGGACTTTAGTCGTAATTCTAATAGAAGATGAATAATAATTATTTATTAAATTCAAATTAAAGTATAATTTATATTGGTGGAAAGTGAGAATCTCCTCTAAAAACCCTTTTCGTTTCATCAATTTTGGGTAAAAAAAAGTCGTCAGCCACATACCCTACAAATACCCATAATATTGCCACTTTTTGGCCCACCATGATCCTGCACATACCCGAATGATGAATGAACAAAATGTAATGTTTCAACTCACCAAACCCTAGCAATAAAGTGTTGCAAACATGTATGAAGTGCTCCAATGGATGTAGATCTTGACTATTGCTTGAATGTGATAGATAATTGAATGCTAGTTTGAATCATAAAACCATACATCACAAATGTTAGCTCAAAAACAAAAATGATGTGTGATGACTTTGACATGATCCTTGATACTTGAATAATGCTCCAAAACACTTGATAATCAACTCTTGAAGACTCTTGAATGCTCTTGTAAGCACTTGAATGCTCTTGTAAACTCCAATTTTCTATGATGCTTGAATACTCAAGGTGCTAGATCACTTGTAAACTTTCTAGGTTAAAATGAGTGAAATAACCTTGTATTTATACTTGTTTATGCCAAATTTCCTAAAATTACAACATTGCAAGTTGACATTAGATCTAGGAGGATAAAATTCCACCAATAATTTCAATTAAATTTAATTTTGGGCCACACAGGACTTATAGGATAGAAGTTGCGTATGAATCCCATTAGGCTTAACTATGGGACACATTTTTCAAAATTTCTTAGATTCATGTGAAATTAGGATTGAGACCTGGAAACCTAGGTGGGACTCATACCCCCAAGGTGGCATATGAGTCCTAGATCACTAAATATGGGCCACACAACTTAAAAGGACATGAATTATGATTCGATGTTGGTTTATGTCAGGATTATCCTAAAAAATATACATTAATTAAGGCTTTTATATTGCAAAGACGTCAAGACTAGGGTGGAATCTAACAAAAAAAGGAAAAATAAGTCCTATAAGAATTCTAAAACATTAAATTTATACATAAATAGTCAAAAAGTATATTAAAGTTGTTCTAGTGTACTTTTCTAAGGGTCCTAGACACTTTATTTCCATTTTGGGACACTTCGCGAAGAAATGAGACACTTTGTTAAAAAGTGGGACACTTTACGAAAAAGTGGGACACTTCGTGACAAAAGGGGACACTTTATGGAAAAAGGGACACTTTGTGTGAAATTTTCTTCCAGGGTCCTAAATCAACTTAGAAATGTGTAAAAACATAAAATGAATGCGTAAGGACAAAGCTAAGACGTAGAAAAATCAACTCATGTGATGCTACAGCTTGCCTCGGGTTACCTCCTCCCACAGGACCTCGAGTCTCGGAGGCACGTACTCTCGTCAGCTCAAAATTATCACTCACTCCTCAACAAAGTCAAGTTGCAAGAAGGTAAAAGATAAAATGAGTTCAAGTTACTTCACTTTTTGCTCTTATATATGTTAAAATTAGGTTTTTACTATATTAGGGTTAAAAGTGCCTTTCATTCAAATTAACATACCGAAGGCTAGAGAGCTCTATTTTTGATGTTTTTTGTTGCATTGGAATCATTATTCCACTCTCATTCTCATCAAATGTCTATCACTATGTTGTATGTTACTTGTAAATACCCTATGATATGACTTATCCAATTTGATGTGGCCAAATTGCTACCTTGATTCCACCTCCGTAAAGTAAGCAGAATCAAGGGAGGGCATACATCTACCCTCAAATTTGATTTCTATGAGAAGTTAGATAAGAGGATTTTTGAACAACTAATAAATTAATGTCAAGAAGGATGCAATTCCTAACATTGTGGTCTTGTAGATAGCTACAGTGGGGGCTCCATTCTCTCATATTATGAATGAATCCATATACGTATCCTTTTATGAAAAAAAGTATATTGTTTAGAGTCCTTCAGCTTGCATATGCATGTAGAGTCATATGGGCAATAAAGTGGGGGCTAAATGTGGCAATGGAAATTGTACTTCCTTCTTGGAGATAGTGAAATTTCTTACCTAATTTGGACCTATTTTGGTACCCTTACATTAAATACCCTTTTAAATCATCATTAATACGACCCTAAGACCCTTTATTTTGGATCTTGATTCTTATTTCAACTAAAAACCTGACAAAATCATCAAAAGCATTAAAATTTTTAAGAGCCCATCTTGAAAATCTAAGGTGGGACTCATATGCCACATGAGTCCCCCTCGGTGGGACCCATACGCTAGAAGTACTGTATGAGTCCCATTTGGCCCCTTTTTAGGGTTTAAGCAAAAAATTCAAGTTTTTAATTCAAATTTTTAGTTAATGTCAGCTTTTGAGATCTAAATAACAATAAATTAGGTGTAATTTCTATATAAACAAGCTTCTAAAGTCATTTTTTATCTAAGCAAGAATATAGAAGAGCAATTTCAAGATCCAAGCATTCAAGAGCATTCAAACATTCTTCACAAGAGCTTTCAAGAACAAGTAATCAAAAAAATTGAAGCCTTGGAGCAAAATTATTGTGTTTTTGCAGGTCTTCAAGCTCAGTTTCATTCAATTTCTAGCATTATCAATGGTTGATTATGGTTGCCTATGGTTAATCATAATGGATTCTAGGTTGGGGAGATGCAACTAGCCATCAAGCCAAGCATAATGACTTGTTTCCTAAATGATCCCATCCTCTATTATCATTATACATTCAACTTAAGGAAGGTACATACATTATTAGGGCTCATTTGGGTGATTAGGGATCTCACAAAGGGGGTCAATCATTTCTATGCTTCATTCTTTTATCTCATTCTAGCACAATAGAATAGGGTTGCATTGCATTTTAGATTTCCTAATCTTAGACACACTTAAGGTGAGGGTTTATGTTCACATTTTCATTTAAGATCCATTGTTTCTATGAAGGTTTAATTACTAATCTAGGGGTTTGACCGAGGAAAACCCCCCATAAGTAAATCAACACTATATTTTATTTTTTAGGTCTTTTTATAGGTTTAGATTAGGAAATCAGATTGGGAAGGAAAGGAAAAGATTGGAGAGAAGATCGAGACTTTGAATTTCCAAAAAATTAGAATGGGACTGATACTCCAGAAGTGGCGTATGAGTCCCACTACAGGAAATTTTCTAGATTTTTGTAGATCTTGAATCTACACTGTCAGAAACTTGTTCGAGACCAGAAACTAGGCAGTCTGGGTTTGATACACCTAGACTAGCGTATGAGTCCTAGTATGCCATAATTCCATAATTTTAAGTGTTTCAAAGCTCATTCTAGGTATATTTAGGTTCCTAGATGCACACTTTTGAGTTCTCAATCTTCCATTTTTATTTACATGCATTTCTAGGTCATTTAGCGAAGTATTGCGTTACATTAGGTTTAAAAATTAGTTCTTGCATTTCACTAGTCTTTCGAAGCCCTAGATTGGTGGTGAACCCCTATTTAGTTTCTAACCAAACCCTAGGACATCCCTATTACAGATCTCTTTCCCCTTTACATCCTTGGATTGAGATCTCTAGGGTTTCATTTAGTGAAACTTGAGTGAAATAGAAGGAGCCCTATCTCTTCAAGGATAAAAAGCCCCTCCCTCCATATTTCAATTGTTTCAAATCAATATAGGAATTGTCATGTATGATGATAAGAAGGTAGGTTAGAATAGATTCCCAAGAATTCTTCAAGAGTTTCATCTGAAGAGGAAACATCTATAGGAACTTCATTAGATTCTACTTTTCTTTTGATTTATTAAGGGTGAATTAGTTTAAGAGGAAAAAAATCGATAGAAACCATGTTTAAATTCAACCACGGCTTCACCTTAGAAATTTTGGGGCAATATCCAAGTCCAACCTTAGAGTCACATGGATTATCCTCTAAGGGGACTTTAATACCTTTTTCATTACACCCACAACCTTTACCTCTGTAACCAAATTTAGAGAAGATATTAAATCTTGGTCCATAACATGATTGCAATTCTTGAGAAGAAAGAGGATTAGTGTATAGAGTGTACTCCATAGTATAAGTATCACCCTTGTTTACATAAGCATAATCATCCTTCTTAGTAGATACAAATGAGATTTTTGGAATATCTAGGGGGATCGAATCTACTTTGTATTCACTGATATAAGATTCAGTGAAGTTCAAGGATCCCCAATCATCATGTAGACACACATTCAGTTTAAGAGAAGAAATAGAAGGAACTTAGATTGAAGAAATTTTTCTTCGAGAGGATTTTCTTTAGGGACATCTTTCTCCAGAGTAGATCCTCTGTAATAGGGAATTCTAGAGTAGATGTCAATAAAATGGAAGATAATGAAGAGATGATTTTTTTAACAGTAGGTGTAACTGAAGTTTGACTAGTAGCTACCATTTCACATGAGTGTATAGCATCAAGGTCAACCTTTATTATGATCACCTCATTATTAGCAAAAAACTTAACATAACAGTGTAAAGTATAAGAAACTGCTCCCAAAGCATGAATCCATGGCCTCCCCAAGAGAAGATTATATGGTAATGGTCCTGGCATAACATATACCAAGGTGGGCATGGTAACAAGCCCCAACCTTAAAGGAAATATTATCGTGTCTAAGGCTTGTGAACCAACATTATCAAACCCACAAATATATAAGGAAGAAGCATCAAGGAAGTTTGAATCAACTTTGATTTTAGTCAATATAAATCAATGCTACATACGTTGAGTGTCAAATCAGTATCAACAAGAGCATGAGGGTGATCCCACAATACTAGTTTACAATTTTTGGCCAAACTGGACACTGAAATAATTTTTTCTAACTAAATCTTCACTTTTGGGCACCTATAGTGGCTAAACCGTGAGGAATTTGAAGATGATGCAAACTAGTAATTTGTGAAATTTTTTCTGTAGATTCTAATTTTTTTTTCCCCAAATTTTTGGAATCAGATTGCACTTCTTTTTCCATCTCCTTCGAAAACTAGTTTTTCAATAAACAACATTTTTAAGGAGTGAAGCTCACCAAATAATGCATAACTTTTTTTCCATGAAGGATAAAATTCTTATTTTTTTGAATTTAGATTTGTAACTTCGATATCTAGTGCTTCCAATTGGTTTCATAGTGTTTTAGTGAATATTTTTCCTTAATCAAGTTTCAAAGTCAAACCAATTACAATTCAGACATAAGTAGACCGTATAACACGTAACTTTTTTTGTATGAATCGAAATTCAATTTTTATTTTTTTGTTGGATCAAGGACTTCAATTTTTGGTGTAGTAATATTTTTCAATTTTTTTTTTTGATAATCTGCTATTTTTCCACATGTGCAAAACAAAGAGCTTGATTTTTGATGAAGAACCTACATTCACAAGAAATAAAAAATAAATATAATAATCAAATTAAATTTAATTAAAATTATACTTTTTTGGAAGCTTATAATAAGGACTACATACTTACAAAAATAAAATAAAAAATGAATTCATTTGATCCCCCAAAAGGTAAATCAAAAGTGGTTTTTATCAACATTTTGATAGGTGTAAAGGAGACTCCATTATAGGTATGGTTTAACACTACCAGGGTTCTATTCAAGGGGGCTTGGTCTAAGGTGGTTTGATCAAATGCTCTTCAATTGGAATCCTTTAAATGGAAATTTTCAAGGCTCAAAACATTATATTTTCTAAAAATATGTGATTTTAGTAAAAATCAGGATCTCCCAAAAAGTGTAAACCACTATTGTGGCAACACCCATGACTTATGCTAATATTATTAATATAAAATATTATCATCAAAGGATCAACTTTTTTTATACTTTTGAAGGTGGGATTTCATGTGGATGAAATATAATATTTGGTGAATCTACACGAATATGATCTAACAATGCATTAAAATCTGCCAGCCTAGTGGAAGAAGGTAAAATAATCTTTTGCAAGGCTTCTTGAAGTATACCCTAGTAAACTAGAGTAGTTGAAGAAAATCCTAAAGTGAGATCTTGATTGGAGTAACATAAAGCTACTCGATAAGATCATACTCACCTAATTGCTTAATTGCAGGTTTGGGTGCTTGAAGAAGGCTTGGTTGAGAAGGCAGTAAAGAAGTAGGTTGATTAATATTTTGTTGATTCCTTCTAATATTATAAGTATGGGATATTTCTCTATAAGAGGGATCCTTAGATTGCATGAATATAATGTAAATATCAAGTATATCACTTTCAATAAGAACCCCATGAATAGAATGAATCCTTTTAGGAGAAGGGCTAGCCAGAGTCACATAAATGACTAGTCTCTTAGGCCTTTGAGGGGTGACATAGACTACAATTACATTTATGGACTTCTCAACTTATGAAGAAGAAGGTTTAATGGGAAAGTTTTCTCATGAAAATTTTGAATGGAAGAAGATGCCTCTAAGAAATCATTTAGGGTGTCATTGAACATATCAAAGTCCTACTATAAAAATGCATTATCAAAAGAATTAAAATTTTGAAGAAAGAGATTCAACATGATTTCATCCACGTCAAGTTCACCAAAATGTAAAGGAGGAGATTCACTACCCTCAATACAATGGGGTCTTAAGGAGAAAATATCCCTCAATTACCTCAAAAGAAACTACTTAGGTGACAAGATAAATAATGAATAATTCTTGCACACTTTAACCAAATTGACACTAGGTTTTAGATGATGAGAATATTGAAATCACTTAATTACAAGAGTAAATGACATAATTTTAAATTATATGATATACATAAACAAAAAGTGCATAGACACATATTATACCTTCAGGAAAATTAGCTCTCAACCATGAATGTTAGAACATCGCAGGAATGTCTATGTGTTGCGATGTAGTCTTTGATGAAACAAAGAATAAAAGTACATAATTCGAAATACCCAACTCACTGAATCTGTTCATCTGCACACAAAAAAAATAGGAAAAATATTGGGGGATGTTTAGGGGCTTGCCTCAATCAAAATTTTATTTCAATTTTTCCACCTACAATGATAGCCAGGTATGATTGAGATAGATAAAATGCATAAAGAAAATACATGTGATAGAAATAAACCATGCAAAGGAGGAGAACCCTATCACGAATATAATTAGATAAATAAAGACAATATTATGTAGATGAGATCATACAAGATAAAATTAAAAGAGATAATTACCAACATGATGTGGCTCATCTCTTGGATTGATAAATGTGAAAATTTTGTAAGAAAGAGGAGTCTTGACTGTTGTGTGAGAGATAATTCTTGTAGAGCTTCACCATGAGAGAGAGAAATAGAGCCTTTTGTTTCTTAGAGTCATCCCCTTTAAAATGAGGGTAAAAATGGAGTTTTTTTAGGTTGCATCGGTGAGAGGAATCATTAAACACACACATCCTTGCTGCTACGAAATGTGTCATGGATAAACAATACATAATATTCGCTTTTGAATCTTGAAAGTTATGGGGACACTAGTGCATTGCGTAGACGTCTATACATTGTGAATCTAACCAAAATTTATGAGAATCAAACACTCAAGTTGCTAGTGCTTCGTCATTGTCACCTATGAAGTCAAAATCATGAAACTCCAACTTATAAGTTTTTACCATAAATAAGGCGGGCCTAAGTTTGCACAAGTGTGAAATTACCACAAGGTGAATTTTTACAACACTAAAGGCTATGTTACTTTCTAAATTTTTCTATAAGTCACATCTCTTCAGGGATACCTTTCAAAGATCTAACCCTTTCCATTCTCCATACCATTTATGCCTAACCCCATCTCACAAAGTTGATACCAAGGAGATAGTGTTGTAGTATATAATAAAAATTATCTCTTCTTCTAGTTCTCCTGCCTAGATTGAAAATTATATTTTTATTCTTGTTCTCCTCCATATTGCCTAACCAAGGAATCGACAACATAACCAATATTAGCAAGTAAAATGGGGAAACATAGACTGAAGTTCTGACCCTGAAGTAATTTCTATGTGTTATATTTATACCCTAGACTCAGTAGTACTAGAGGGATGAGGAGTTAATTTGGACTGTGCATAAACTAGTTAACAAAATGAAATATATAAGTACAAAAATTATTGCCATATTTACCATAACACACATAAGATATAACTCTAGATGTATATATTAATGCTTATACATCATGTATATATACTGTGTAATTAATCCTTCTTATAATTACTTCTTCTATTTTCATAACTTATATCCTACTATTTCTCTATATCTATTGCTACTTCTATTACATTACATCTTTCCCTATCCAAATATCTATTTGATGGATGTTTCCATTACATTCTCTTACTTTTCCAAAGGGTGTAATTTTAGCTAGGAGCTCCACAACCTCTTTGTAATGATTTTCAATAATATTCTTATCGATGTTTTTTCTTTGGGCGATCCCTTGCCAATAGAAGCTTAATTCATCAATGTGAAAAATAGAAAGTCATCATAAAGAAACACGTAACAATGCATATACATAGAGAAACCCTTTTGAAAAACACCTACCCTCAAAGAGAGGCCAATAATATATTAGTCTACAACAAAGTACATATGCATCACTCTAAACGCCCTTAAATCTGAGAAGATTTTGGTAGTATATGTGTACTTGCAAAATAACCTCATGAATCTACTATCTTATGTGTTAGAGCGAATATCCTAAGAAAATATCAATTGCAGAAAACCTTCACAAGATAGAGAGGAGCAACATGTTACTTCACCAGAGAGAAAATGGAATGAGATGAGATGAATAAATTTACATAATGTATAGGCTTTTAAAGCCAAGAAATTATGGTGGGTATAAAACTTCTCGATATGGGAAGGAACCACCTGTGAATGATTAAATGAAAAACTAATAAAATAAATGCAATAGCCTAAGTAAACTTAAGTGGGTAAATGGTAAAAAATATTTACTCCAACACCCCCCCTTAAGTGCAACTTAGGGAGAATGAAAATACAAAAATGAAGAGGTAGTATGGGTCCCAGCTACACAACCATATTAGGTACCCATTTACAATGCAAAAAATAAATCTCTCGCAATTAGAGAAAAGGAGAAAAACCATGTGGGAAAAAAACCCTCTCTAAAAGAGAGAAAATAAAAAAAATGATGCATGGATGGAGGACTCAATCACACCCCCCAAGGACTACATACTGTTGTAAGTATGAGCATATTTGGTGGTGTTTTCACTAATGTCAACACAATTCAGTATAATGTAGATTGTGCATGTATAGTTGAGATATGGTTGAGATGTTGTGAGTACATGGAGCTATCCTTATGATGTTGCAGATGTGCTGAATTGATGAGTTTCCAAGTGATTTTGAGAAAATTAATAAAGAGAGAAGTTAGAGTTATGAATGTGTTCAAAATGTACTTTGCTATGTGCTTCATGTTTCTCCTATGTTGATCCTATGCCTATGCATATTTGAAGGGTTGTTGTTGATGATCTGATGGTGATATCTACTGATTTGTAGCTTCTGGTTTGATCAAGTGTGAAAGTTTTGTTCACTAGAGTGTGAACCGTTCTGGTAGAGTTAGCTTTTTGTGACTGGGAGGAATGTTTCCACTTTACAGTTCTCTGCTATTCTATTTCAAATCTTGTGGATCTAGAATGTGTCATGTAATGGTGTTCTCTTGGTTTTGGAAAAGATGCTTTTGGTTTAGTGATCCAGAAGTCAAGTCTCAGAGTTGTCAAGTTTGTGTTTGCATAGTCTGGATGGAATTATGGAAGGAGTTTAGTGTTCAAAGATTGTTGCACTTGCTGCAGATGTATTTGAAGGAACTTGAGATGTTTTCTCATGCATAATGAAGTGTTTTGCATCATTCACGTGCTATCTTCTTGTTGGGAAGTGTGCACATCAATGTTCATTTGTGTTTTCATTAGGTTTGGCCGACCTAGTGTTTACACTTCATTTGGGGAATTAAATTTAATTAAGGAAGTGTGTGGTTGATCCAAGAAATTATTTTTGGTCTTGGTTAAGTATTTTTATTGGTCCACTCTCATTCCTTTCCACCACGGGAATGTTGAGTTTCCAACCTAATTTGAACTTATGAAATGAGGTATATGTGTTCGACCTTGGAGAAATTTTCTAAGTTGAAGATGGTATAAATGCAAGTCAAATTGTGAAGAATTGAATGAGGATGGAAAAGTAACAAAGTAAGCCACAAATTAAAAGAGAAAAAGTGTGTGAAAGTGAGTTGAGGCAACAATACTTCATTGTGTTAGATTCCTAAAGATAGTGAGCTAAAGGTTTCTACAGTCTTTTGATCAAGGTTGTGGATGTGTGTTAATTGTAGTGGTGGATCTTTTGTTTTCTTTTGTATCAGTAGGAAGCGAGCCTCCCTATTGGAAAATGAGTCCTTTTTGTAGGCAGTGAGCCTTTGTATCAACCAAAAACAATTTGCTTCTTGCATTGCGTTCAATAGCAATTTCCATAGTTCATTCTTCATTTCACCGCACCATTATTTCTCAACTTACAAAGTAGGATATGACATCTACACATTGACATCTATCACATATCCAAAATTCACATCATTTGCACTTGTTTGTTGAAAGTTATCTCTCTCAAAATTTCATTGTGTTACCAGTTAAAGAATTTGGGGCCGACCTGGTCTAGAATTATTATTATAGACCTATTCCAAATCGTGTGGAGCTTAATTAGACATCATAAAAGCATCTTGGGTTCGTTGGGACCTACCTTGAAGATTCACAAGCTAATTTGTTTCACATGGAGCTAATTCTACATATCTTGAGGCTGACATGCATATTTGATCAATCATCAGGTTATTAACCCTTGTAGCCAACACAAACCTATTTTGGAGCTTGAGGAGCATATTTATAAGCATTTTAATTCATTTTAGATCATCAGTCATTAGTTCTAGATCGACAATTCATGATTTGATAGATTCATTTTTGCATAAACCCTTTGGGGGCATGTAATAAGGCCCATTGGCTAGTTTTATTGCTAAATCCCATTGTGGCAAGGGTTGTGAGCCCTTGTAATTTTACCTTATGACCAATGTTGCAAGTAAGCATTCTATATTAATGAAGATTCATGTTCGCATATCAGTTTTCTATGTTATTACCATTGTGTTGAATCATTGCTGCATGGTTCAGACTGTTGCTTCTAGAACCCTCCTACCGTGACTACACCAAGTGGTATCATAGTGAATTTTTTATTCCTAAAAAAATTCCTTGAGGTCAACCAATCGCTGGCCTAAGGAAAACTACATTTTTTTTCAACTGATTATCAATTTTGGGGCAGTTGCACCAATTTGAGGGGAGATATGCTGCCAAGGAGAATGCCTGCTATGATGAACATTGTTAAAAGAATGGATGAAATGTTGAAAAATGGTGTGCGAGATGTAAGTTAGGTTAGATTTTGTTGAAGAAGATTGAAAGTGAGGCCTAAACCCTAGGAAGAATGATGAAAGTGATGATGAAGTAGAACATGCAAATCAAATTTCCAAAGCCCTAGAAGAAGAAGAAGATCTTGAAGAATCAGATCAAGCAAAGATGTTGAAAATGATTTCAAAGATTGGCAAGCAACCTAGAGTTGAAATTCAAAATTATGCACGGAATTTGAATCTAAAAGAGTTGATTGATTGGATAAATGAAATGGAGGAATACTTTAAATATGAAGAAATTTAAGATCTGGAAAGAGTCATATTTTTGAGAACAAAGTTGAAAGGTCACACTACATTATGGTGGAAAGAAGTTCAATTAGACCGAAATAGAAGAGGAAAAGAAAAAATCACTAAATGGGATAGAATGGTGAAAAAATTGAAGAATCAATTTATACCAACAAATTATGAACTTGAATTGTTAAAGAGATTGCAAAACCTGAGGCAAAAAGAAAGATCTGTGAAGGAGTATACTAAAGAATTTTACAAGATGATAATCAAAACTGGTCATAGTGAAGCAAGCAAAGAGAAGGTTGCCAGATGTATCAATGAACTGAGAACAAGCATTCAAGAAGAGTTGAGCTTGGTAAATATGACATTTGTTAAACAAGCATATCAATTTGCATTGAAGGTTGAAGAGAAGTTGAATAAGAAATTTGAACAAAGACAAAAAAGTGCAAGAGGAAGATTTCAAAAGAGTGGACCCCAGTATGAAGAAAGGAGACCATATGTGGAGTAGAACAAAGACCTAAAACCCTACTAGAGTTAAGAAAAAGATGTTACATTGTACTATAGAGGAAGAGAAGATATAAATTTCTACCCTAGTAACAAAGGAGGTCATAATTCTTACTGCAGTGATGGATTCCAAAGAGATGAAAGAAGATCTAAGAAATGACCATTTAGAGGAACCTATTTCAAGTGTGGAGGTGAAGGACATAGAGCATTTGAGTGCCATCAAGGAAGTACCAAAAAGAAACGTGAACATATCGAAAGATAAACTTATGTGGAGGAAGAATATGTTAGATCCCCTAATTCAGTTGGGAAACCTGAGAAAGGTGATTCATTGGTGATGGGGAGATATTTGATGCATGAGGAAGTTACTAAAGAACTACCACAAAGGAAAAATCTATTCTGAACAAGATGTGAGTTCAAAGGAAAGGTGTATAAGGTTATTATTGATAGTGGCAGTAGTGATAATCTAGTTTTAGAAGAGATGGTAACAAAGTTGAATTTGAAGCAATTGAAACATCCAAACCCATATAGGATAGCATGGATTCAAGATGAGCATAAGATATTGGTAAATGAACAATGTTTGGTGAAATTTCATATTGAATCATATATGGATGAAGTGTTGTGTGATATTATGCCTATGGATGCATGTCATTTACTATTAGGAAGACCATGGAAATATGATAAGAAAGCAATTCATTATGGAAGGAGAAATACTTATACTGTGACATCAAATGGAAATAGAATCAAGTTGATACCTTTGGAGGAAGAGGAGAAGACTGAATTTTGTGGCACTACCAGACTATGTTTGGTATATGGTGTAGAGAGTCAAGTTGATACCTTTGGAGGAAGAGGAGAAGACTGAATTTTGCGGCAGTATTAGACTATGTTTGGTAGATGGTGTAGAGAAGGGGGATTTTCCACTCACAAGTCTCTTTATGATCTGTAAATTCCTTACTATGAATCACTTAACAATTGTTAGATTCACCAGGATACAGATTTAATTTAAGATCGAAACTGACGATGCTTGTGAATTGAGCAAATAAACATAAAATGCAGGAAAGTAAAGAAACTGATAGAATCATGCACAAGAAAAGAGAGACAAGGATTTGATTACGGAGTTCACCAGATTCTGGCTACGTCTCCGGATCCGCAAAATAGCGTGATCAATGCCATTACTATGATGCAACTGCTTTTACATCACCATGGTCTTTCACTGAGTTACAATCCGCTTCCCACTGAAACACTGCAATGACAGGATTTATCTGGCATCATGTTCGTGCCTAACTCCTTCGCCACCTTTACAATGCTATCAAGCAATAAAGCTGCAACTCTCTCTCTCAACAAGAGTACATAGGCATCAAGCCTTTACAAATGACTCAAAAGTCGTACAAAGTCTCTCAAAGATTCACTAAGTTATTATCTCTTCCCTAGAGACCACTTAGCCCATTACAAGAAAATTCTCACTTTCCCCATAAACCCTTTACTAAGAGCAACAAAAACTCTCCAAGAGTTAATAAATGAGAACACACAAGAATTTCCACAATTCTTCCCAAGAGAAAAATGTCACAAGACTCCTCACAATTCTTTAATCCCGGAATTCCCAAGCCTCCGAATGAATAACAAGCACCCTCACTATCTCCTTTTTATACATGAAAATAAGCCTAAAATGGCTTAACAAAATAATTAAATGCATAACATCTTAACCACTCGTAGCAGGGTTGGTTTGATTCTCTTTAACCTCCTTTTGGCATTTGTTAGGTGGGTTTTGCTTATATTTTGGCTTTATTGGCCATTTGGCTATGGCTCAGCCAACAAAACCTTAACAAAACCAACGGTGATCTATACATGTATATAAACGTACGTGTGGTCTACCGGTGATCAAGCCTTTTGTTACAAGGGTGGGTGCGGGTTCAAACCGCCGGCCTTCCTTTGTCCACACAAATGCCAAAAATTTTGCATCAAAAGAGACACCTCACAATATATGTTTGAGGAGTTAGCCACGGGTGTAACGGCCAAACCGGCCCGCTATTTGTGGGGAGATCGTTGGTTCAAATCCTGTGTAACAAATTTTTTGGTAAACAAACAAACAAACTCCGCGACGACCTCCGACAACGGAACGCATATGCCACGTGTCGGGACGTGATTTGCTGACCCTGCCACATCTGCCGCTGACTAGGTATGCCACGTGTCGTTCTACCATTCGCCATCCAAGCTGACTCATATGCTGACAGAGACTGCCACATCGACGCTGACGAGGATATTCCGTGCGCTGACTGGATGCCACGTGTCGCCCGCCGATTGGTCCGTACCATCTGACTCACTTACCATGTCACTTGTACGGAATTGACATGTGTCAAAATTCGATTGGTCCACTTCGGATTTGTACGGACTGCTGACGTCAGCTGTATGGATGATGATGTCATCACTGTACCTTCAAATCCACCAAGTCAACCGAGAGCTTTGACCTGGTCGTTGTGCATACGAGCTCGGCTGGATAAAAAACGCACGAATCGGCCTTGACGAGCTTGATTGACGCCGTTTTCAACGAATTCCAAGATGATCAATTTTTTCGCTTCCCTGTGGCTCTGGTACCCAGTTTGACCAACCTTTGACCAAGCATAACTCGCACGTACGATATCCTTTTGACGCGATTCAAGTTGCGTTGGAATCCTGTCGCTGTGCTCTATCCATTGATGCCAATTTTGGGAGATTATGAAGCTGTTGGATTTTTGAGGCCTTCAAGATCCACCTGGATCACTTTATTCTCAAAGAGATTCCTAAAGGGCGAACTACCTAAACTACCCTGGGAACAGTCACGGGAGTTTCGAATCGAGAAAAGAGTAAGTCGGAGATTTTCTAGAAAAATTGATAGGCTCTCAACCAAAGGACATTAGTGTGGGATACAAATGACAATAGAACATGTTGGCGTCTCATATAGACCAGAAAGTGAGAATATCACAAAAAATAGTAATGTGACTATTAGCAATCTAATTACTAGGATTTCCTAAGATGTGGGAAAGTGTTAGAATATGATAGAACTAAAATAAAGTAAATCAAATGATAAGAACTAAAGAGGATAGAGAAAGATAATTCTCACAACAACCCTAGTAATGAAGCCTCTCGCATGTGAATATCTTCGATACCTATAGGTGTAAGATTTGGAGAAAATGCTGGGGCTATATCTTGGGGTTTGCCTCAGTCAAACCCCCATTTTGGTGTTCCCACCTCCATGGACAACCAAATAGATAGAGAGAAATAAAGTATGTGATGAGTGATAAAAGCAAACCCTACTTGAGGAGGAGAAATTATATCACAAATTATAGGTGATAAAAGAAATTCCCACTTGAGGAGGAGAACCCATACCACAAAGTAAATATGCAATGGATAGGGGGTGTGTAAAATCCCAAGATGCTCACAAGAACAAGATAAGGGAGATATAAATTGCAAGGCCTAAGGAAGCCAAGGAGAAAGATAGAGCTATGAGAGAGTTGCAAAGGCTTTTGTGAGAGCTTTAGAGTGCTTGAGGCTACTATAACAAACAAGGGAGTTGTGCAAGCAAGGGAAAGATGGGAGAATGCTTGAGAGAGGAGCCAAGAAGGAGAAGAAGAAGCTAGAAGGCCAAATGATTTGAAAAGATGACTTTTAAAGAGGGAAAAGAAGCTTCCTGAGTGGTTACAAGGCTTCCTAAGCCGTTACCACTGATAAAGCTTGCTAACAAGTGGAAAACATGCTTAGAGGCAATCATTTGAACTTAAAATGTCACAAGATGCTAGTGTGACACGTAGATGTCCGCGCAAAACTTTAGTGTCTAAAAACATCATGCTACAAAATGACACAAACATAAAAAGCAAAAAGTTTAACGCAAAGGTGGCACACAAAGGCAGCTGCTAAAAAGGGGTCATGGGCATCCTGAGAAGGGAAAAATGGCTAATGCAAGGGCTAAAATGAGCCTACACAAGTGCTAAGGGAGTGGACACTAAAGAAGATGCAAGAATGTATGTTAAATTGCAAGGGGTGCAATTTTATGACATTACATTTTCCCCCCACTTTAGCAGGCATATGGATCTACAATAATATGCATGCTAGAGGAAATACTAAACATAAATAACATAATTATGCTAGAAGGATACTGTAGAGGAAGCAGACAACTCTTTGAACCAAGGATGCTTGCCCCTAGGTTGAAGACCTACAAAATAAACACATTAGACAAGAAAGACCTGCACAAGAGAACAATGTTAGAACATAAAAAGCCATTAAATCATGGGATTAGAACATAAAAACACACACACATAGACACAAAACAAACTAAAGGATTTGAGTCAGCAAAGTGAAAGAGACCTCAATGTAAAAGGTTGTCTTAGTACTATCCGTCATCCCCAAATTAAAAACAATAAGACATAGAAGAACTTTAACACAAAGAGAAGAAGGTAAGGATTGATTGCTTCAGGAGAATAATGCACCCAAAATTCAGAGAAACAACCAATGTTGAAGAGAGAAAGAGCATATACTCAAGAAGAACAAGAATATAGATATTTGATCTAGTATATACAATTTGAGAAGAGAAGAAAGAAGAGAATTAAAGAGAGAGAAAGGAATGATAATTCCAAGAGAGATGGATCCATAGGTACTCTCTCTTGAGGAGGTTTGAATGAAGAACTTTGTAGCTCCTTAGACCTATAGAGTTGCACAAAGTACATCGAAGGCCCACAAACCAATGATGGGAAAATTCTATAGGATGCAAGCACTTCATAGGACCTCGAACCTGTAAAGAAGGAGTTCCCCCAAGTACTCTCTCATGAAGGAAGCTTGATGTAGGGGACTCTGTAGAGTCAGACTAGAAAGCAGCTTCATAGGTGCACCTACAAAGCAACATGTTAATCCACAAAATAAATATGTTAGGCAAGCTTGATACAAAGGAGATCTACATGTTCTCAGTATTGCAAAGCAAGACTAATCAGAAGAACATGTGGCTACTATAAGATGCATTGTAGGAAAGTCATAGAAAATGTAGGTCTAGTCAAGATACCCCCAAGCTAGACGCCATAAAATTCATTTGAGATAAAAGCTTTCAAAGGGGCTACCTCGGGAACCCTTCAAAAGAGCAAGGGGTCTGCTAGAGGGATGCTTCATTTGAAAGAGATAGAGAAGAGAGGGGGTCCTTAAGAAGGACACACATCTCCAAAACCAGTTACCACTGCCCCCAATGTACAAGGGAGGAGAACCACGCATGATGATTAGAACATACAGGATAGAGGTAGACCTTGATATCACTTGTCATTTGAAGAAGGGGCAGGTGCATCAACAAATAAATGAGTGATGGAACTTGAATCAAGAAGTTGTTGAATTTTATCCTTCAAGGCCTTACATTCTCTAGTGGAATAGCCAGGAACTTGATGGCATGCACATAAAGAAAGTTTTTCTTTATCATTCTTATGAAATTTATTACGTGTAGGAGAAGGAAGAGTAATCAAGTGGGATTTTAGAAGCCACAAAAAAATACACTCTTGCTCAGATAAAGAATGAGGAGTAGAAAGCAACCCTTTCTCTTGTGGAGAAAGACTCAACTGCTCACAAGAAGACAATGGAGGATCTTCATAGAGATTGTTATTCCAACAATGGGGATCACACTCTTCTATAGGATCACTATCAACCTTCTTGATAGGATTGAAAAAATTAACCTCCTTAATAGAAGTGCAATCATTTTCCTCAAAAAGAGGATCAACATTAAGAACATTACAATTCATGTTTACATTATCCTGCGATGCAAAAGAATAATCATCTTTAATACCAGGTTTGGATGAGGTTGTCAGAAGGTTTAGGTGGATTGGGTTGACTTTATATTTCCCACTAAAAGAATCTATAAAGTCTAAGGAACCCTAATCATCACCAAGACATGCATTCTTTTGAGAAGAGGTAGAAGGAACAAACTTAAGGTTTCTTGCTTTAGAAGGATCTTCTTTAGGGACATATATCTCAAGAGTATCCTTTGTAGTAGGTACTGCTAGAGTAAACATCAACACATTGGAAGACACTGAAGAAATAAGAATAGGAACAACCGAAACCTGATCAATAGATGCCATCTCACATAGGTGCATAGCCTCAAGGCCAACCTTGACTGTTACTACTCGATTATTGCAAATGAACTTTATAGATTTATACAAGGTAGATGGGATTGCACCCATAGCATGAATCCACGATATACCAAGAACATGGTTATATGGTAATTTTTCTAATATAACATATACAAGGGATGGGTATGGTAACTAGTCCCAACCTCAAAGGCAAGACTACCATGCCTAGGGCTTGTCAACTGACATTATCAAACCCACACATGTCAACAAAAGAAGCATTAAGAGAATATGAGTCAATATTAATCTTAGGTAATAGATGAATGCTACATACATTGAGCATTGAGCTGGAGTCAATGAGAGTACATCTAATGCCAATTTTATTAATGTTAACTATAATCATTAGAGGATCTGCTTGCTTTTATACTTTTGGAGGTAGGAGTTCCTACATATAGAATGTAATATTTAGTGAATTTGCACAAATATGAGATATCAACGCATTAGCATCCATTGGCCTTGGGGAAGCCTCTAAATTTTGAAAATTTTGCATTGGTTCCTTGCCTTGTCATTATCCATTGCATCTGTTCCCTAGGGTTGGGTTTAGGGTTTTGGTTCTAAAGCCCTCGTTTTAAACTTCATGATCTTTCACTTTAGGCATTCTATTCCTTCATTGACTTGTTATACCCAGTTGTAGGTCATTTGAGTCACAACTTAAGCCATCAGAAGTGTGTTGTCACCAACCACTTGCTCTAGGTTTTTCGGTCATCATATGTTATGCAATTGCCTTAATAGTTCCTAAGTCAGGCGTACTAATTCCCATTAAAGTGACTTAAGTCTTAATTCCTTAATCAAAATGGTCATGGTCCTGTCAACCTAGTCAGACCCTTTTTATGACTAACTTTTTCTGCATGTGTTGATTTGTTGACGGTTAGATCTAAGGATTTGATCCTAGTCATTCCTCGCTTCCTCGCATGAATAAAATAATGTTTTCCAAAAGGCAGCCAGCCTAGCAGGCTAAAGACATGTAAACTATTGTAGGTGTGGGGCCCAATCTCCACTTTCATATCCGACGCTATATGATTTGAACCGACAATCAAGATGCATTGTGAGATTTTAATCTCAACCATTCCTCGCTAGCCCACGGGGGACCCACTGGCAAGGTATCAAGTAGCGGGGCTAGTGGGTGATTGACACGTGGATTCTCTCATCGCTTAAAAAGAAGGTGGAGCCTATAGAATAAACGAATTAACACTCCTGGTGGAAAAATATTATTGGCACAAAATGAGTTTTGAAAGGTGACAAAAATTCAAGCTTTTTTGACTCAATTTGAGTCGTCCAATGTGCCATCTCACAAAGTAATCGACAACTCACATTCAAAATTGAAGATGTGGATATGGGAGTCATTCTACTTCATGTGAGCAAGCAGTAATGGTAGAAAGGACATGCAGATCTAGCCAAATCCAATCTTAATGCACATAAAATATTGCTTTTTCACATAATTGAAGATTGCAAACAAGTTTTAAAGCATCTAGGAGATTAAATTGAGAATTCTAGAGTTCAAGGTGGTCAGAATTAGAGTTTTCTTGAAGTGTAAAAGTCATAACTAAAAACAAATTCCATTCTCTGTGATTTCTTTAAATTGCCTCAAGGATTAGGTTAGTTGTTAGCTATACGTTCTATCAAATTATTCTGCATTCCATTGAGTTGTTTCATAGTAGTTTAAGCTGCTTCAAGTGTTTAAGGTTCTTTCAAACCTATTGAAATTTTTACTTTCGAGTTGTGCCCTAGGTTTTAAACAAAAAGGCTAGGTCTTGTTCAAACCTCTATAGTGTTGAAACCATAGATTAATTAGAACCTACCTGTTACCAATGGCTCCTAAGGCTCAAGTTTCTGGTTCTGAACCCGCATCAAGACCTATTTCCCAAGTTATCATTGACCAATTGAAACCCTCAACCAACAAAAAGTCCAAGTGAACAACTCTATTTCAAGACCCTAAAATTAAAGAGGGATTAGTTGACAAACAATGCTATATCAAGGATGTTGATGTGCCATACACAAATTGGCAATTGTTTAAAAATTGGTTTGGAAATAGAAACTGTGGAGTTCCCGTTTGTAACCCCTAGAGATTGGATTTGGGGAAGTTAGTAGTGCCAAATGTATACATGGATGTGGATTTTCTAAAGGATATAACTATGAGGTATGATCCTATTTCCAAAGTAGTCAGACCATATGATGGTGTTGAAATGGTTAAGATAACTATAGAGGAGATTGCAAAAATCTTCAAGTTGCATGATTGGAGTTAGGATATGATTCCCATTGACCTCAAAGCTTTCAGAGTAGAATATGAGAAACCAAAGGCTATGTTCAGGTTAATAATGTTTCCCATACATACTGCAAGTATAGGTGTTGGGAAATCAAGGAAACAAATAAAGATTGGCAAGGATGAAAAGGATCCCTTCCCCATGAAGTACTTTGTAAATTACTTCAAGAAAATAGTTTTCTCCCTGTGCCAAATTCTTGGTTTGGATTCATCATCCACCATGCCAATAAGTTTCATGTATATGGTAGCACACCTTCAACACCTAGCCTATAATATAGTGCATGATTTTTCCACATATCTAGCATAGAACATTCATTAGTGTCTATCTGCACTTAAGGTAGGAAAGGATTGGGTGAGCTTTTGGTGGTACTCTCTCCTTATACATATGTTCCTATACAAAGGAGAGAATAATTTTTTTGAAGAAATGACACTACAAAAGGTATAGGAGGGTATTCAAATGCCAGTCTAGTGTTGGACTCATATTTTAGATAAGGATGACTTGAAGTATGATTATGTTTTCTTCCAAAAAAAATTTACATCCAAATTGAGAATGTTTTTGATCTTCAATCCACTAAGGATTCCAAAGGAAATACATGATTTTTTGAGGCCCTTGAAAAGGAGGCCTAATCTGAAATTAACTCACAATTGGGGGGACATAATTCCATACCCCAGTGCAACAATTTTCAGGGAACCCACATGCATTACCAAGAGATGTTCCACTAAGGATTGGATTTATTGAAGTTATGAGGCAATTGGGGGCAACACAAATGGTACATTTACCCAAGCAACAAAAGAAAGGATCATTCTTTCCTGAGTGGACCATGTTTTCAGATTTTGTGATGGCTAAGGGAGAATGGAAAGGTTTGGAATAGATTCTTACACCTTATAGGTTGAAATTTGTGCACCCAAGAAACCATGACCCAGAGGGTTTCATTGCTTCTTTGAAAGAAAAGATCAAAGGTGGATCCTTTGTTAATAATTTTTACTATCCTGAAGATGTGGTCAAGAACATTTTTTATTTTCAAATCCAGGATGAAAGGAAGGAGATTTATCTCGCCTTCAATAAAATGGTGGATAAAGTTACAAGGTTAGATCCCAACTATGACCCTTTGACCAATATTCAGGGTGAGTTAAATAGGGTCATGTATGTACTTGACCACTTTGAGGAAATAGTGGGTGTATTGAGGGAGGAACACACAATAACATATAAGGGGAAGGCAATATCTGTTGAGGAAGAACCAACAAGAACAGAGGAGGAGAGACCCTCTTACCAACCATCACACAAGGTTAGAGTATACTCCAAGAAGAAGGAAGTAATAACGAAGCAATAAACATTTCCAACCCCTATTGCATCAAAGGGGTCAAGAGAATCTTCTCCTATGAGGGTGGTACCATCTCCTCCTAGACAAGCTCCCCCTACCATAATTGACCTTGATTCACCTACTAGAGGTCCATCTCCATTTGAGCAGCCACCACCCAAGAGGCAAAGGATTATTGAGGTAGGAAGGATAGTTGATTATCCTGAGAAAGACGAAGATGAAATCCTTGTCACTGAAGAAGAGGTGCAACAAGCAATGCCTTCTCCCCCAAAGGAATTTGCATCAAGCATAGGAGAGAGCAGCCTCAGATTAGGAAAATCAGTTATCAGGGGCCTAAGCAATACTAATGATCTAAGGCATGAGGCTTGCAAGACATTTTTGGGGGATAATTATTTTGTGCAGACCACAACATTTAAGGATTTTGTATAGAGAGCTAAGGCTCAGGAGTATGCACAAATTGTTGCTAAGGAGAGGAGCCTATAGAACTTCCTAAAGAGGTTGTTCAAGAAAATGTGAGGAAAATGATGAGGAATGAAATCTAGAACATCACACCTGAAGAAGCAGAGCACTATTGAATAAAAGTGGAGTATTATTGTTGCTTGAGTGGGACATTATAGATGCATTTGTGTTAGACACAATAAGGAGGCATGAAAAACCCTTATTTCAAATAGAGGAGGAAGTCAAATTGGCATTGCAAGGGTTAGCCTTAGTGCAGAATGGGATGCCTTGGCCCTTTGGTCATTATCTCTGGGGTCTAGGAAACTAAAATTTGTAGAGCTAACCAACTTTAGTTTGAAGTTGATTATTAAAATATTCTTTGACACTAGAAGCAACAAAGATGATAATCAATGTTGCTAAATTCACCAAGGTAACAATGGAGAATGTCACTATAGAAAGAGACTCATACATAAGCAAATACAATGATATCATTGATGAATATAATAAGAGTCAACAAAAGGTGGCTGAGCTGGAAACATAGTTGGCACTTTTCAAGCAACATGTAGAAACATTGAGGACCTAGGGCCCATCAAGTTCAAATTATGTTGCACCTACTTTCCCAATTCCACATCCCTAATCTCCTCCTCCTCCACCAGAGAAATCATTAGCAATAATTCCATACAATTTGGGTTAGGAACCAATGGCAATTAAGGAGCCAAGCACACCAGGTGCAACTCCATCAAATGAGCCCACAAAGGAACAATTGCTTCAGGAGATTGAAGTATATAAGAAACTACTATCACAAGTTTAGGACATGACTTATGATAATAGTTTGAAGATTGTTTATGTAGTTCTGGAGCATATGAATAAGAAGATTCAATGCAAGTTGAAAAAAATTCATTCAAATTACTCTTTAATGTTGCAAGAAATTAAGTTTTCTCAAAGAGACAAAGATTTTTCTACTCCAATCATGGATAAATGGACCCCTAAGGTTGAAAATTTGAATATCATATAATTTGGGTTTGCACATCAAAAGGAAAAATATCCAAAGATTGGACCAACATATAAATTTGTTAAGGAAATTAAGGAGCAAAGGTTTCAAGGGTATACTACTCCTTTGGAAGAAAAGATAAATGAGTTAAAGTCAAAATTTGATGATGCGGAATTGGAATTGTTGCCTGATATTCAACAGACACATGATGACATAAAACCTCTACGAGCATGGAAAGATCAAGTGGATATGACTATTGCTTCCCAAGGATCCCTCATATGTGAGAATGTTGATATTGATATTGATTTATTGAAAAATACTCTTGAAAATTTTTCTTTCACCATTAGCTTCTTGGAAGATTTTGACAAAGAAGCCAATTTAGTAATGGCTAAGTATATTCCTTATAGAAAGATGATGGATGAAATCTTGGGGTTTAATTGGCCTTCTGATATAGAGTATGCATTGTGGAAAAGAGATTCATTGATGAGTTGGAGTTGTAGACACAATTGTGGAGAACATATATAAATGGTTAAGTCTAATGTAGGTCTGGCCTTAGAAATTGTAATGTACAAAAGGTATGTTTCTCCTAATTTAAGATGTGATAGATGAGTACTGACTATTGGTGACTTGCACTATTGCCAGAGGCTAATCTAGATATTGATCCACATTGTTTTTTCCCTTTTGCACACCTTTTTGTCTTTTTCCTAGGAGGAATAAAGATGCTTCAACAGTTAGAAGACCACTCTCTTCAACAAATTGCCTTTTGGAAGGCACAGGAATCTCCACCGAGGTCTGAAAAGTAACCTTTGTCTCTTATGAGAATATTCTCTTAGTTTTTTGTAACCATTCCTCATGGGATGATCGGTATGAGTTGTCAAATGAAAATGTAACAAGTGTACTTTTGGCTTGAGGCTTGTTTTTCTCCCTTGTTTCTAATAAAAGGGAATTCAAGGTCATTTGTATAGGTCTTTTTTTGAATTTTAGATCTGAAAATGCAAATGTTTAACATAGAGAAAATACGTTCTAAGTTTGTATGTTAGGTTTTGAGTCAAGCAAATAGGTTTTATAAATTGTATGGTTTTCAAGCATGTTTGGATGGACAATGCACACCTTTGAGTCTATTGTCTCTCCATTTGTAATATTTCATATGAATTATTAATGGAAACCTGATCAACAATCTTTCATTAAATTTTCGTTGTTGTTTTGCAATGCAATATGTTTTAATTTTGGCTATGATTTAATGAATCAGTTAAAATACCTTGATTAAATCACGAATTCATATGAATGTTTAGTGGATTTGATAAGTAGTCATAGAATCTGAGCATTTCATATGTGTGTTGTAATGCAATTACACTGAGACCATGATTGTTTAAAATTATACTTACCTTATAGTTCAATTTATTGTGCTTTGGTTCCTTACCCTAAGATAAGACACCGCTCTAACATTTTCTTGTGGTTCTAATGTTTTAATTTGAGAAAAAAACTCCTAAACAAGTGTATAATCAATTTATTTTATTTGAAGTGGGTATTATGTTGTATTCTTAGCTTTAGGTGTTGAATCCATTTAAAGGAATCACTAGTTTCTTGGAGGATTTCATCTAATCAACATTTCAATGGGAATATACCTATTTATTATGCAATGTGTGATATAATTGTTTAGAAGTTTGTAGGATACACATTATGGGATCACCCTCTTGGGTTTTACAGAGCCCAAAGTGCAGGAGGGGAGCATTATAGCTTCCTCTTGTTCATTGGCCAATCACTTCCTAAGTACTCAAGGATTGAATCTGGAAAATTCATAGATGCTCAATGGGATCTACTTGGTTCTCTAAAAACAACCAACAGGCTTGGAAAAAGAAGGTAAGAGGATCTTTTACAAGGCTTCTTAAAGCATACCTTGATAAACTAGAGCAAATTGAAGCAAGTTCCATAGTGAGATCTTTGCTCGAGTAATGCAGAGTTGCTCGACAAGACCATAATCACTAGGTGCTGAAGGAAGACTTGGTTGTTTATTCATTAGATTCTCATAAGCATGGGCTACCGCTCTATAAGAGGGAGCCTTAGAAAGATCAGGAGAATCACTATCAAATGGGATACAATCAATAGAACAAATCCTTTTAGGAGAAGGACAAGTTGGAGTAAGATAAATGACTAGTCTCTTAGGCCTTTGACGGGAAGTAGAGACATAGATTACATTTACAGAATCATCACAACTAGTAGAATAATTATTTGAAGACATATTCTCAACATTGATCTAGGGAGGATCAGATGTGGAAGGAGGTTCATCATTGGCTAATGCATCATCTCTAAAGGAGAGTGCAGTGGAATAGCGAAGAGATTCATCATTCACTAATGCATCATCTCTAGAAGAGAGTGCATTGGAATGAAGAGAAGGTAGAGTAATGTTGAGAAAGGTATCAACAATTTCATCTTCGTGGAACAAGGTATCCTTTATAGCGAGAGGAATCTCATGAGAAGGATCAAAGATACCAAGTGACATGGGAAAATCCAAGTCACTATCACATGCATGACATGGAACATCATTAATATTTTGAATATAATTAGATAATGAACTCATAAAATATGATATTAAATTCATTTTGGTGACAAAACTAAGAAAAATCGAAAATCCAAATTTTTAGATTTTTTCAAAAAATTTCTAGGTTCTAGTAATTTGCATTTTTGGAGGTCTTCGGAGTAGAATTTGGAGTTGAAACTTCCATCCATCCCTAAAAATGGGTTGCCAAAGGAACCTTTTTTAGGGATTGAATTAGTACTCTTGGATACCTTTCCAACTGTGTAAATGGTTCTAAATTACGAGCACCAAGTAAAAAGTTATGACCCCACCAAGTTGGGGTAAATAAATTCCTAGTTTTTTGAAAAATATTGTGGTTCACGTCAGGTTCACCAAAATGTAGAGAAGGGGGATTCACTACTCACGAGTCTCTTTATTATCAAGAGATTCCCAAGGGGTGAACTAGCCTAAACTACCTCAAGGAAAAGTGCAAGTGTTTCATAATTAGAAAGAGTAGGTCGCAAAGATTTTCTATACAAACTGATAGGCTCTTGGCCAAAGGACATCAACACGAGATATAGATGATAGTGCAGTGCATTAGCATCCCATAGGCGCATTGGTGTCTTGTACAAACCAAAAAATGAGAATATCATAGAAAATAGTAAAGTGACTACTAGCAATCTAATTACTAGGAACTCTAAGATGTGGGAAAGTGACAAAATATGATAGAACTAAAGAGGATAGAGAAAGAGAATTCTCACAACAACTCAAGTAATGAAGCCTCCAGCATGTGAATATCTTCAATACCTACATGCATAAGATCTGGAGAAAATGTTGGGGCTATATAGGGGTTTTCCTTAGTCAAACCCTCATTTTGGTGTTCCTATCTCCACGAACAGCTAGATAGATAAAGAGAAATAAAGTATGTGATGAGTGATTAAAGAAAACCCTACTTGAGGAGAACCTGTATCACAAAGTATAGGTGATAAAATCAATTCCCGCTCCAGGAGAACCCATACCACAAAGTAAATATGTAATGGATAGGGGATGTGTGAAATCCCAAGATGCTCGCAAGCATAGGATAAGGAAAATATCAATTGCAAGGCCTAAGGAAGCCAAGGAGAAAGATAGAGCTATGAGAGAGTTGCAAAGGATTTTGTGAGAGCTTTAGAGTGCTTGAGGCTGCTATAACAAACAAAGGAGTTGTGTAACCAAGAGAAAGATGGGAGAATGCTTGAGAGAGGAGCCAAGAAGGAGAAGAAGAAGCTAGAAGGCCAAATGAATTGAAAATATGACTTTTAAAAAGGGAAAAGAAGCTTCTCGAGTGGTTACAAGGAATCCTGACCCATTACCACCAACAAAGCTTGCTGAAAAGTGGCAAAAATGCTCAAAGGTGATCATTTGAAAATTGAAATGTCGCAAGATGCTAGCATGACACATAGACGTCTGCACAATGTGCTAGTGTCTAGACACATCACACTACAAAATAAGACAAATGAGAAAAGCACAAATTTTAACGCAAAGCTGGCGCACGAAGGTAACTTCTAAAAAGGGCTCCTGAGCATCCTAAGAAGGGAAAAAAGGGTTGATGCAAGGGATAAAGTGAGCCTACACAAGTGCTAATGGAGTGGACACTAAAGTAGATGCAAGAATGTATGTGAAATTGCAAGGGGTTCACTTTTACAAAATTACAGATGGAAGAAAATTTCTTGATGGATTGAGGCATGAGAACATGTGTTTTTCATTGATTCCAAAGAAAGGAAGTGGTCCAAAGAAACAAAGAATGAAGACCTAGCACATAAAGAATTTATAGAATTGTTGAAAGAGTATGAAGACATCATGTCAGAGAATATACCAGAGAAATTCCTACCAATCCAAAGTATTAGTCATCATATGTATCTTAGACCAGGAGCTAGTTTTCCAAACAAAGTGGCACATAGAATGAAATTGACAGAGAATACAGAGTTGAACTGGAAGATTCAAGATTTGTTGAGGAAAGGATTGATTAGAGAAAGCTTGAGCCCATGTATGGTACTTGCTATACTTGCACCTAAGAAAGATGGAGAATGGAGAATGTGTACCGATTCAAGAGCAATCAACAAGATCACTGTCAAGTATAGATTTCCATTGCCAAGGATGGATGACATTATGGTCTGTTTAAGTGGAACAAAGTATTTCACAAAGATCGATCTCAAGAGTGGATATCATCAAATAAAAATCAGAGAAGGAGATGAATGGAAGATTGCATTTAAGACTAATGAAGAATTGTATGAGTGGTTAGTAATGCCTTTTGGATTGACCAATGCACCGAGCACTTTCATAAGATTGATGAATGAGGCATTAAAGAAATTCTTGGGTAAGTAAGTCATTGTTTACTTGGATGATATTTTGTTTTTCAATAAGACTAGAGAAGAGCATTTGTAGCACATGATCTGACAAGTATTACAAAGGTTGAGATAAGATAAGTAGTCAAGATTAATGTCAAGAAGTGTAGTATCTTGAAGACAAAGTTGGTATCCCTTAGATTTTTTATTTCTGTTGAAGGATTGAAGATGGATCCAAAGAAAGTAAAAGAAATTTTATATTGGCCTACACCAGTAAACATTGGAAAAATCAGATCATTCCATGAATTAGCTAGTTTCTACCAGAAGTTTATTAGGAGTTTCAGTAGTGTCTATAACCCCATGATAGAGACAATGATAGGAAACAAGAACAATTTTAAGTGGACATCCAGAGCATAAAAGAGTTTTGAATTGTTGAAGCAAAAGGTGATAGAACAACTAGTGTTAGCATTACCAGATTTTGACAAAGTATTTCAAGTCGATTGTGATGCAAGTGGAAATGAAATTGGAGTAGTATTGATTCAAGAAGACCTATAGCCTATTTCAATGAGAATTTGAATAATGGTAGAAGAAGATACTCAGTTTATGATTAATAATTTTATGCCATAGTTCAAGCCTTAAAGAAGTGGAGACATTATGTGTTGCCTAAGGATTTTGTGTTGTATATAGATCATCAAGCTTTACAATATTTGAACAGTCAAGGAAATTTGAATCAGAGACATATGAGATGGGTTTAGTTCATGTAGAGTTATACATTTGTATTAAAGAATAGGAGTGGCAAGTCAAACAAAGTTGCAGATGCATTAAGTAGGAGGAGGAATTTGCTGACAAAGATGAGAGTACAAGTATTGAGATTTGAGGAGATGAAGCATTTGTACAAAGATGATGTAGATTTTGGGGAAGCATGGAGAGCATGTAAAGAACGAGTAGTGACAGACCGAAGCCAATGGTTCGACTATTTCATTCAAGAAGGTATGTTATTTTGATGAAATTAGTTATGTATACTGATGAGTTCAATGAGGGAGAATTTGATCAAGGAAAAGCATAGTGGGCGATTAGCAAGAAATTTTGGAGTGGATAAAATAGTAGCTTTAGTGAGTGAACATTATTTTTGGCCACAAATATATAAGGATGCAAGGAAGTATGTTCAAAGTTGTAGAATTTTCCAAGTTGCAAAAGGAAGTAGTCATAATTTTAGATTGTACAAACCTTTGAGAGGACCTGAGAAACCTTGGGAAGATTTGAGCATGGATTTCATATTGGGTTTACCAAGAGCACTGAGAGGTTATGATTCTATCATGGTTGTAGTGGAAATTTTTTCTAAAATGACACATTTTATTCCTTATAAGAAGACTAATGATGTTGTGCATGTTGCTGATTTATTTTTTAAGGATATTGTGAGATTGCATGGATTAATTAAGAGCATTGTTTTAGACAAAGACACCAAATTCATTGGATACTTTTGTAGGACATTGCGGAAGAAGATGAAAAAATTGATGTTTAGTTCAACATATCACCCAAAAATGGATGGAAAAATAGAGGTAGTGAACAAAAGCTTGTGTAACTTGTTGATATGTTTGGTTGGTGATAAGGCAGGAATTTGGGATATAGTTTTACCGCAGGAAGAGTTTACATACAATAATTCAGTGAACCAGAGTACAAGGAAGACACCATTTCATATTGTTATCAGAGTAAGTCCTAGAGGAGTTTCAGATATAGGGGACATCAATATGGAGAGTAAAAGGAGTGTGGAGCTAGAAGAGTTTGTAGATTTCATGGAGATATTGCACAAATAGGTCTAGAAGCATTTGGGAGACATGAATTATAAGTATAAGGTGAAAGTAGATGAGCACTAGAGACATAAGGAATTTTCTATTGGCAACAAAGTGATCGTATATTTGAGGAAGGAGAGATTTCTAGTTGGTGCATACAATAAGCTAAAGATGAGGAAGTTTGGACCGTGTAAGATACTTAAGAATTTTGATTTTGGAAATGCATATGAAGAATAATTATCAGAAATTGGGTATATCACCTATTTTTAGTGTTGCAGACATCTATGAGTTTCATGAAGGAAAATCAAGTGGCAATAGTGATGAGGTGGATTTGAAGGGGAAATTACCACATTAGAAACCAGAGGAGATTGAGCATATTTTGGACACCGGAACCAAAAGAAGCACTAGGAGCAAGCAATATAAGGAATATCTTGTGAAGTGGAAAGATAGACCAGTGGAGGATTCATCATGGATTTCCTAGGTTGAGGTAGACCATTTTGGTTTCCCTCTTAGCCTTGGAAAGTGAGGGACTCACTTTTCTTTCAACCTCGGTATCTGATGAAGGAGCATCCTTGGTTGTAAAGCAATCCTATATCAACCAAAAATAGCTCTTTTCTTGCATTGCATTCAATAGGAGTTTCCATAATTCATTCAACATTTCATCACACCATTGTTTCTTAGATCGCGGAGTGGGATATAAAATCTACACATTGACATCTATCACATATCCAAAATTCACATCATTTCCAGTTATTGTTGAAAGTTATTGCTCTTAGAATTTCACTATGCTATCAATTAGAGCATTTGGGGCCGTTTGGTCTAGAATTCTTATTAAAGACCTATGCCAGATCATGTAGAGCTTAATTGGTCATCATACAAGATTCTTGGGTTTGTTGGGACCTACCATGAAGATTCAAAAGCTAATTCATTTCACGTGGAGCTAATTATTCATATCTTAAGACCGACATGCATATTTGATCAATCATCAAGTTATTAACCCTTGTAGCCGATGCAAACCTATTTTGGAGCTTGAGGAGCATGATTATAAGCATTGTAATTCATTATAAATAATCAGTCATAAGTTCTAGATCAGTAGTTCATGATTTGATAGATTCATTTTCGCATAAACCCTTTGGGCACATGTAATAAGGCCCATTGGCTAGTTGTGTTGTTGAAGCCCTTTGTGGCAGGCCTGTGAGCACCTGTAATTCACCCTTGTGGCGAATGTTGCATATAAGCATTCTATATTAAATAAAATTCATGTTTGCATATCAGTTTTCTTTGTTATTTTTGTTGTTTTGACTCATTGTTGCATGGCTTAGACCATTCCTTATGGAACCTTCCTACTGTGACTATACCAAATATGCAAACAAAATAGAGAGTGAACACAAGTGCTCTAAGCAGGCCACCTCGTAAGCTGAATTAGAAGAGAATGAAGTGGAGCCAAACTTTGAGGAGGACATGGGGGAGTCGGAAGAAGGGGATTTGATTGAAGAAAGAATATTGGAGCAATCACATTCAAAGCTTAAAAAAATGAACATCAAGAAAAATAGAAAAAGGGGACCAAAAAAAAGAAGAGGCAAAGTTGGAGATAATAGCCAATGAAACCAAGAAAATGAAACTAAGGTTAGGTAAGGATGGAATTTGTCCCCAGGGACAATGAGGGCTATAACATGGAATGTCGAGGGCATCAATTCCCCCGACAAATGGCATTTGGTCAAATGCCAAATTGACCAATCTAGGGTAGACATCCTTTTACTGCAAGAGACAAAATTGAGCAAGGAGGAAAGTGAGTAGAGATTGAGTTGCTGGAGGCAATGGAAGGGACATTTTACAACACTAAAATAAGGCACAATTAAGTCCAAATTAACATTAATTTCAAATTAAGTGTGAAAATATAAAAGGGATACATTCTTCTACACTACAATAGCAAATAAGTTGCTTTGATCTTTCTTTTGTGATAGGATAATTGCTTGGAGGTGATTTTTGGGTGTTGTGGAGTTCAATCATCAACTTCAACACTCTCCACTAACTGGAACGATGATGGATCACTTCCAAACTATCACACGCTTACTGAGACATTTCATTGTAATGTGACATCACACAAGTAGATGGATACTACAACACAATACCCTATGACCTATGGGGAATGTTGATAACACTAATAAGACCAAACATGAAGGTTTACAACCTTCCTAAGACTTCACTAGACAAGGTGCACAATCTCCCTAACCCTAGATTTGACAATTAGGAAACTTTGGGTAGTTATTTTAAATCATGAAATATAATGTTCCATCCATGGAATGTTTAACTACAGTCATGCAAATTTTCCTTGGGAGCATGCAAGGTGAAAGAAAAAAAAAATGTGTGTTTTCATACTTGATATTAATGATTAGTCAACTTTCCTTTCCTAGACCTTGTGCCATACACTTTCAACCACCTCTACTACTAAATTATTTAATCACATACATAATCACCATTGTTGGATTTTTATTAATATTTACAAACAATTGGAACAAAAAAAAATGATTTTATTGGCCATCACTTCTCTAAAATCATGAATGCATTTAAAATATAAACCATTGGTGATGGATGAATACTAGTCATTCACTTGCACTAAGCATGATTCCTTCCTCTTATAAAACTAAACACCTTTCTCTTTTTTAATGGCTGGAATTGTTGATACGAGATGATTTTACAAAAGCAATTATTTTCAATTTACTTCATGGTTTCCAAATTGTTAGTTGGGTTTCATATTAAAAACAATACTTGATGGATCTTTTATTTATTCATTTATGGAAATAATTAGTTGTGTTGTGTCAACATTGGGTGTTTAATTAAGACTTTTTTCAAGATCTAAAACCTTCCATTGAAGATTTGTACTTTATTTATAATTATTTGAGCTATTTTGGTTAAGTAAAGAATAGTTCATTTTGGATATGTTTATTTTTCACTCCATGGTATTGTCATAATAATTCAAATTTTAATATCTTTCTAAAACCCTTCCATTCTCACCTCCATCTCTTGATAATTTCATTTTTCATTGGATAGATTATGATAAAGTATCAAAACATAATAAATATTTAATGAATAAAATTATTTTCAACAATAATTACTTTCAAATTGTTTAGATTAGGAGACATTGGTTTCATTCATGACTATAATTTTATTTCAATATTTATACTTCTATACCTAACCATTTATTTGGGAGGTTAATGTAAACCATTATTTAAAGCCCCTTATGAAACAAAAAAATACAATAAAAAAAAATCTATCTTGTAGGATGAAAGATAGCTATGAATAACTTGAAACAATAATTTACCATTCCTTGGAATTTAATTCCTTTGATGAGCTCGATCAAATAATAAATAATTTATCTAAGTTATGATTCTATCAAAACACTCGTCAACACCATGTAGCCTAACATGTATAAATAATGAGTTTGCAACATGTGGAGCATCATCAATTCTTTTGCAAGCTATGAAATGAGCCATTTTTATAATCTATTAATAACCACAAAGATTGAATCCTTACTTCATAGTGTTCTAACTATGCCAAAAACAAACTCCATGATGATGTCAAAACTCTACCTCTTTAGTATGGGTAATGATTGATGTAGCCTTCTATTTTGACTCTATCTTTTAGCATATTGACAAATTCAACTTCCTTGTACATTTTTTCTAACTTCATTCCTCATATTTAGATAATAATAACTATGAATAGAAACTTGCTATACCATGGAAACTTAAAACCCCACACACACTCCCAGAAATAAGCCCTTCCATTATTGAACTTTCCTTTTTCAGATCCATTTCTAGTTCCTTCAGAAAAATAATAAATCCCAAATAGATAAATTCCTTCATAAAACTAAATTTCTTCAAGTTAATCAATAATTCCTTCTCATTTATACTTTACAATATTTTCCTAATATACATAGCAACTTTTCTTCCCTATTTGTTCTAAAATGGAATACCATTAAGATAAATAAATTTTACCTAAGATTGTTCCCAAAAATTTATTCATTATAGTCACATAAATGTACTAGGAATATTTTTCAAATAGAAGGGCATTACTAACCTTGTATACAACCCATCTGTACTCTTTTTTTTTTTTCCATTCATCATCCTTTGTTATCCTAAATTGGTGATATCCACTTTTTAAATTAATTTTTATAGAGTAATTAGCCTTCCCCAAATAATGCATGAGATCATCTATTCTAGGTAAAGAAAATTGAAACCTGATAATTATATTGTTGATGGCTTGTGAATATATGCACATTCCCCATCCATCATCCTTTTTGGGTACTAACATGGTTGATACTACATATAGGCTAATTATTTCTCTAATCTAAGATCTTTCTAATATCATCCATATGTGTTTGTTATGCTGCTGAATTTTTGTAGGGATCAATCTATTAGAAGAATTGTTGATTAAATTCACTCCCATAATCAAATCAATGTGCTCATTTCAATTCTCTTTATAAGTATCACTCCTTCCAAGAACTCCTTGGAAATAATATCTGTAGTAAAAAACTTATAGTGTAGAATAGATAGAGAAAAAAATAAGCACAAATTTAACATAGTATTTACGTGAAAAACCTAGTAAAATTATACCAAGAAAAAACCACAAGCAAAGATCTCTCATAGTTTTATTTCTCAATAAATTTTTAATTACAAAAATCTTCAAACGATAATCGAAAGCATGAATTTGAAAGATTATAAGAAATCTAAGTTGCAGAGTCCTTGTTGAATAAATATTTCCAAAAATAGTAAGTGTGCCTCATGCAACTACATGTCAAACATTTGTCAAAATTACCATAAATAGTGAGTCTCAAAACAGATGTCAACTATTTGTCATAACTAGAATAGCAATAAAATTGACTTCATATTCCCATAGTATCATCAAATTATCCTAACAACTTAGCCAATTCTAAGCGCATATACCATTACTATCAACAACTATCTCTACTTGTAGCACCTTAGGAACTAATATAAATAATAGTTTTTCATGTTTAAAATCCTTCAAAATTTATTTTCCAATCACTATTAATTAGCATCCTTGGACTATTCTCTACCTCTTCCTTGGTTTTCAATGATACATGTAAGAGTATTTTTCTAACCATCATTCCTCAAAGTGTACATGTTGTTTTTCCCATCATGTATTGTGTTCCATTAAAATTTCCATAGTCTTCCTAAAATAAAATGGCACACGTCCATAAGCATGATCTCAACCCACACCTCATCCTCATATATTGCTATCTAAAAACATGTTAGAAATTGTTGATCAACTAAAATTTTGTGTACTTTTTATAGCAAAGATTCCTTCTAAGGAGTTGGTTGAGTTATTTTTTTTATTGGCAATATATCTAACATTTTAGTTAAAAATAAACTCTTCATTTTATCACCATCTATTATGATCTTATGGTATTTTAACCACATACCTCTCATACTCTTCTAAATAAATTTCTACTTAAATTAAAAGGTTCATCTTCCCTTTCTAGTATCTTCAATAAGGTTCTTATTATCATAAGGTATTCTCCATTCTTATATTTCTTTGACTAGTTAATATACTATATGGATTCATTGTATCCTTTGGCTACATGTATAATTATATCCCCACTTATCCTTGACCCTTCACTCTTGCATTGTTGGAATTCATAAAATATATGTCCTAAATATCAACATATGAAATATGCTCTTTAAAATCCCCTTCCTCGACCTCTTCCGTGTCCACATTTTCCCCTCAATGGATAAGGTTTTTTTTTGGCTTCATTAATTTATTTTAATCTATATAGAGAGTTAACTTTTTATCACAACCGTACCTTCTTTATGTATGTCCATTCCTCTACTAAATCAACCTCTAGTTTTTGTTGTCCCTTACTACCTTATTGCTAGCTTTTATTTTACCTTCAAAGTATATGATGCAACCAAGAACACATTCAAGAATTAAAGCATTATTTAATTTAAAATGAAAACCAAAAAACTAGAATTTAATTGAAAATTCACTTCTTCTATTCTCCAACTCTACTAATATAATGAAAGAAAACACCCTTATAAAAACTGAAAAAAAAAAACAAAAAACCTAAAAATTACCTTTTTTGGTAGTTTTTCAACAATTGTCAAATTTTGCCATTTTTGGTAATTTTGCATACAAATCCCTTTGAGTCCAAATTTTTCCTAAAAAGGTCACATGAATATTCAACTTACATTCGAATTTTGAAACATGATTTCCAAGATATTAAAGAATTTTTTTTTCTAAAGACCTGAACAAAAAACCAAAAATGACTTTGAGGGCCTAGATGAATGAATTTGGCTCCCAAAAAAGTGTCAAGGTGGCCCCCAACCAAGTTGGGCTCGATTAGAAATTGGCACAACTCATAATGAAGCTACTTGTAAAATTTCAGCCCAATTGGACATCTGAATCAAAAGTTATGACCTCTAGAAGTCCTTGCATCAGTATATTGATAAGAATGTTTAATAATTTTTAGCCTTATCATTCTCAACTCATCCTAAATATTCATCCTTAACCCATAAACATATTGGGTTAAATTCTCATAATATAACTCATATGGCTTGACTCAATGGAAATATTATTAAAATAATTATATATGACTCCAATCTAAGTTCCTTGTGTTACACATTCTACAATTTCTTAAGTACCTCAAGTTGATAGTCACTTAGTAAAATTGATTCCTTCATATTTCTTATCATTATATACCATCTAGTTGTTTTATCCTTATCACTAAATCCTCATATTAGCTTGCACATCCTTTCAAAAAATGGTGTAGGTCCTTTTCATTTAGATCATTCAACCTTCACTCTCCTAGAGGGTGAAATTTAAGAGATATGCCACACTTTGGATCAACAAAATATTTTTGAGAGAAAATTGGAAATTTTTTTTGTCTACAATTTTTTTTTCAAACTGAGGAGCCTAGTTTAGGGTTTCATCGATGCGAGTGGGGGAGGCTCGGTCCTCCACAAAAAATTCTTACTCTAAGTGTACATCTTAGCAGTGGCAGTGCCTTGTTCAAGCATGGGAAGGTCTACTTTTTTGGCCGTCACTCATGTGTGGCTGGGAGATGGTCGTCATCCTGTGATGCTCAAGAATTCAAATCCCCTAGGTGGTGTCCCTTCTTCTCAAAGTGGTGGATTAAATGGCCCGACACAAACTAAGTCATTTAAGGAGGTAGTTGTGGGTGAGAGTGTTTAGTTTCTAGCCGGTCCAAAGTTCATAGTCGAGGCAAGCCAGGGTGATGAAAATGGGGGATGCAGAGGAGGTAAGTGTGCCCCTGATCCACCTAGAATCAATATTTTCTCTCCAAATGAAGAACTCTATAAGGTTTTGTCTGAAGAAGATAACAAGTTAAAAAACATAGGAATTTTCTTGACCGTCGTGGATATCAATAAAATCCTCTCAAGAAGATACATGGATGCTTGATGGTCAAATGTATGGGGAAAAAAATTGGGAATCTTCTTTTCATTTTGTAAATGATCCAAAAAGGTCTTTATGTGGTCTTTCTCAGAAGTCATGAAATACAAACTAGGGTTTTGAGCAAACAATTTTGGAGCATCACAAAAACCATATTTAGGGCAATGGCTTGGTTGCCCAATGCCATCAATGAAGAAATCTTGGCCTTATCCTACTTGAGATGGGTTGTCATTAAAAATGTTCCTCCTAGAATATGGAATTTCATCCCATTATTGCTCAAGCCTGATCTGGGCGAGTTCTAAAAATTAATAATGTGAAAACCACACTCCCCCATACTGATGCTAGGGTTTTAGTTTCTTTAGACCCTGGGGTTGACATTCTAGTGTCCATTTTGAGACTAAACCTAGGGTTTAGATACAAAAATTATGCTCTTGAAATGTTTGGCAGATTAAAATCCTATTACCTATGCGGAAAAGAAGGGCATCTGAAAAAAATGCCTGCTTATTGGAAACAAAAATGTGCCTCAAAAACCCTTGGTTGACTATATTGCTGAGGAGCAAATCCTGCTTGAACCCAAGGGCCTAATGGATAGTGATCGAATTTTTGAGGTTGTGGGTGGTATTGATAACAAAAAAAAAAAAGTATTCTAGCCATGGTAACTCAAATATTTCATTTAGTGAGAAAGTTGAAAATGGTGGCATCACCCAAGAGCTAACAAATGAAAAACCTGAAGCAACAAACAAAACAATGGAAAATAATGAAAGAATACAAAAAGTTGTGGAATCCCTAAATTCTAAAATAAACATTGCGGGAGGATTTGCTGATGTCAACAATGAAAACTTGGGTGAGTTAACCAAAGCTGTTGAAACCCCACAAGATTTTACAAATCATGACATTTCCACCAAAGAGGACTCCCTAATGGGGGACGTGTTTTCTGACTCCTCTCAATTCTCTAAGGAGGTAGAGCAGGACACCTCCAAAGATATAGAAATTGATAATGAGATTCAAACAAATAACAGGGATCCATACCCTCTAATAGAAAATGAGTTGATTGAAACCTCTGGATCTCTTGTCGGTCTATCTCATGTCGATAGTGAGAATCAGACATGGAAGAATACTCTACAAATTTCCTAAAAAAACTAAAGTCGTTGGGTGAGGAGAATGGGGCCACCTATAATACTAGTCCTAGAGAACAAACTAACAACATGAGAGGTTTTAAACTGCTCAATTACGAAGAGAATATAAAGGAGGTTAGGAGTGATAATCTAGGCCCATTTAAGGTGAAGGATATTGTCTCTGCCTTTGAAACCAAGGTCTTTCCTATTGATGAACAACATAGTATCATTGATGGACTGGTTGTAGGCTAGTTTGTCGATGTGGGGTTTATAAAAATGGAGGTTGACCTCATCGACACTTACAATCAGTCCACCAATGGTGTTGAGGTGGGTATGGATGGGGAGATTTTGGTGGCAGTGGGGGAGGGGATAAGGAGTTATTAATCCCAGATGAAGTCAAGGTGGCTATTACCAAGCCTTCCAACCCTACTCCTTCTAAGGTGGTAGAGGAAGGTGACCCCAACCCGTTAGGAAAATAGAGGTCTGACAGCAAAAGGAAAGAGGAAGGTACCATAATTCCAGTTGGGAAAGGTAACCTAAAAAAGACTAAGAGGAAAAAATTGTGTACGATTATTACAAGCCCGGTGGCTAAAAGGGTAAAGACTGATTCCAAGGTGCCCAAATGTTTTGATGCTCTTAAATTTATTTCTTGGAATGTGCAGGGATTAGAGTCCCCTAAAAGGAAGCATGTGGTAAGAAGATTCATTGGTCAATGCAAAAGAAAAGATGTGGTTCTGCTTCAAGAGCTCAAATCAACAGGCTTCTCCCTTATTTGGAAGAATGCCACACACTTTGTTACTCACCATGAGAGGGGTAAAGGTGGGGTTGTCATCAGGTCATCTCCAATAATTGGAGCCACTTTGTTTCCAATTTAGGGACCTCCCCTTGCAACAGAGCAGTTTGGATTAGGCTGGATATAGAGGATCAAGCTTTTAGGGTATGTTCAATATATTGCCCCAAATGAGCATACTGAAAGGATCAAGCTATGGAACTAGCTCTACGACCTGGAAAATATACCTTGGGTCCTAGGAGGGGACTTTAACATGATTGAAAAAAAAGAATATAAAGCTGGGGGAATAGACATGGAATGGAAAGGAAACAAGAAATTATTCTGGACAAAAATAAAATCCAAACTAAACTTGGTAGACCCAATTGAAGGGCAAAAAAAAGACTTCCCAAATATCTGGTACACATGGTGTAATTTTAGAAAGGTATGAGAAGGATCTACTATCATCTGGATAGATTCTATCTAAGTGATGATTTCTGCATTGCAAGAACACTAAAGGATGGCTATAAAGTTGAAGTACACCCCTCCACCTTACCCAATCATCACCCCATAAAAGCAAGGTTTCTTCTGAAATCAAGGTGTAGGCCTGCAAGGAAGAAAGCGGGGGGGTTCATTCTAAACACAAAATTGCTTCATGAAAATGATTGTTTGGATGTTGTGGTGTCTCTTAGAAAGATCAATCAGGGTATGTATAGGAGCCTGAGTGCCATTGAAAGATGGGAAATAAACACCAAAGGTTGGAAGTCTCTATTTCAAGCGATTAGAAGGAAGAAAGTGTTGGACAAAAGGAGAAGAGAGACTCTCTTACAAGAGGAGTTGCTACAAGCTAAGACTTGTTTGTAGAAATAAATCGATGATGTAGGCCTCAGAAATAGACTCAGATTGTCTAAGGATGCCTTGAGGAGTCTTCAAAATTACATAATTCATGGGCTTAAAGTGAGGTCCAAGCTTAATTGGCTGGAGAGTGGGGACAAGGGGTTCAAATTATTCTTCAAGTTCTTGAAGGAGAAGAGCATTAAAGAACATATTGAATAGGTCCAAGTTGATGGGGAGACATTCACAGAACAAGAGGACATCAAGGGGAAGTTCTACAACTTTTATAAAAGTCTATTCACTTCTTACTGCAAAGGGGAATAATATTCTAATGCAAGGGGTTTGGTAAACGACATAGTCCCCAAAAAAATAACAAAGGATGAAGCAAAAGAAATGCGTAAAGACATTTCAAAGGAGGAAATTAAAAGAGCAATAAGCTCACTACAAAATGACAAATCACTAGGCACAAATAGACTCCTTGTAGAATTTTACAAGGTCTTCAATGATTGGATTTTTGAGGAATTTTATGTTGTATATAATGAGGCTTTGGAAAAAGGCACTTTGGGGAAAAAAATCAACAAGGGAATTATAAAACTAGTGCCAAAAGAAGGAGATAAGTCACTAATAAAGAATTGGAGGCCAATAACCTTGTTGAATGTCTCCCACAAAATTCTTACAAAGTTGATGGCTAAAATATTAGTGAACATCCTATTGAAGTTTATAAGCAACACTCAAACAAGGTTTATCAAAGGTATCCTTGAGAACCTAATTACCAGCTGGGAGGCTAGGGAGTGCGTAAAGGTGACAAATCAAGAGGTAGTAATGATGCTTCTAAATTTTGAGAAAGCTTATGATAGGGTGGAGTGGGATTTTATTAGCCTAATGCTTGAGGCTTTTGGATTCCTGGATGTGTTTTGTAAGATGGTGATCACCCTCTTTAGGGATGCAGTGGCTCAGGTTGACATCAATAGGACTCTTACAAAGGAATTTTCCTTGGAAATTTCCATCAGACAGGGATTCCCATTGGCTCCCGCTTTGTTTGTAATTGTTGTAGATGCCTTGAATTTCATTCTCAGGATTGATATAAGGCCACACCCAAAATAAAAGGTATCTCTCTCCCCAATCAAGAGAACCTCCTCAACATTTAGTTCTCTGATGACACGACTTTGTTCCCAATCATAGAGGAAAATAATATCACCAATCTAAGGGAAAAGTTGGACACCTTTTGTAGTGCATCTAGTGCAAAAATATTTGTGGTCAAATCAATCATGTTGGGGTGGAAAGAAGAACCCTCAGATTGTTTGGTGAAATTTGGTATGCAGTGGGGAGGTCCCCAAAAGAAAGTTAGGTATCTCGGTATACCTTTTGCTATTAGCCCCAACTTAAAGGATATGTGGCTATGGATCTAGGAAAAATAGACAAAAATATAAACAAATGCAACAAGAAGTTTCTCTCCTTGGCTCTAGAAGAATATAGATATGCCAAAAAATCCTTGCTTCCTATAGTTTATAATTTTCCTATGTCTAGTTATCTAGTAGTTATCAGGTAGAGGAGATACAAAAAAAAAATTAGAAGCTTCTTGTGGTCATATGGGAAAGGAAAGAAAAAGAAGCACATAGTAAAATGGAAGTGGTGCTGTTTAAGAAAGGCAGAAGGTGGGATGGGGTTAAAAAACCTAAAAATGTAAGGCATAGAGCAGGAGTAGGCTGGGTATGTGCAGGATAATCATGGAAAAAATAGGCCCTTAAGTGGCAAAAAAATCAGAAAAAACAGAGTCAGGAAACTTGACGTAAAAATTTGAATAAGTTATCTATATTATTTCAAAAATATGTAAGAATAGAATTTTTAGAAAATTGAATGTAGTTTCTAAACTACTAGGTTTATTTAAAAGGAAAAAATCTATTTGGTGAAAATTTGAAATTTCAATGCAAGAGTACTTAAATTTAGGGAAAAATAAGAAGTAGGTGTCTCAATCCACCCTAACCACAATAAAATGATAATATTTTTTATAATATTTTAGGTATAAGTAGAGGACTCATGTCTCGATATGATGCATATTTTTCTATAATTTTTCCAAGTAAATAATTAATTATGAATTTTTATTACAAATTTTAAAAAAATATAAAACTGATGTCTGACCATTAACTTGGTCAAAACTTCATGAAATTCAATTTTTCTTTTTTAATCCTATATTATATGAAGCATAGAATGTGACGCATGTTTCAGATTCAAAAAATGTGATACCGTTTGAAAGCTATAGTTTTTTTCAATCAACCTATCAATCAGGACTTTAGTCGTAATTCAAATAAAAAATTAATAATAATTTTTTATTAAATTCAAAGTAAAGCATAATTTATATTGGTGGAAAGCTGAGAATCTCCTTTAAAAACCCTTTTCATTTCATCAATTTTTGGTAAAAAAAAGTCGTCAGCCACATACCCATCATATTGCCACTTTTTGGCCCATCATGATCCTGCACATACCAAGCTTTGGCCTCAAAATGGATCTCTAAATATTTGGATGGAGATGAGCCGTGGAAGATCTTGATTAGGAATAACATAGAAAGGGGTGTGCTTAAGCATGCAAAGACATGTAAGGGGCTTCTGCTATGTGACCTCATGTGCAACAAATAACCAATAAGGACTGAAGGGTCTATGGTCTTCAAGAGAATATATAAGGCATGCGAGCTCATAAATGGGCACATTCATAACACCCAAGCTTTCACGAAATCTAAAATATTTGCGCATAGGTCGATATGGTGGAACCTCTACCACAATGGCAAGCCTTTAGTGCTAAAGCAGGGTTGTTCTGCCAGGGCTTGGGTGAATAAGGGCATTAAGTACCTTGCTGATATCATGGAGGATAGGGGACTGAAAGATTGGAACCAATTGAGTAACGAATTCAAGTTACCCGCGACCAATTGGAAAACATACTCCACTTTAAAAAAGAGGCCTATAAAGAGATCCTAGAGAATGTCAATCATGTGGTTGAATCAGACCAATACAAGGACTTCAGGTGGAGTGATGGCTCCAAACTCCCCAAGCTAACTGCAAGAAAGGTGTATAATACTCTTACCAGCCAGCAAGACATTTGTACATATCTAAACTGAATCTAGAAAGCTAAACTAGGCAAGAACGAGTGGGAAAAGATCTTCAAAAACTCTTGGTCAAACATGCTAGAGCCAAAGAAAGCTTGCTTTTGATGGCTTCTTACATTGCAAAGACTGTTGATTAAGTGCAAATATGAGGATATTGAGATATGTAGGTTTTGTTGAGTGCCAAAATATGTGAACCATATATTTTTTGACTGACTTTTTGCAAGGGAAGTATGAAACTTTGATTGTCATAATCAATGCACTGGGATAAAAACAATAATCTAAGACCCAACAAAATTATTTTGTTGTTTTCTAGAAATTATTAGAATATAATTAATGTTGTTTTGGATTCTTGTTTCAACCGAAATTCTTTGGTATATTTGGAAAAAGAGAAATGAAGAAAAGTTCAGTGGGGTCAAGCGTGCACTTACTGAGTCTTGTAAAAGACTCACCCTCTCCAATATTTCTGTGCAGGTTGCTCTAATGGTCAAGGTATCCAAGGAAAAGTTTCTAAAGCTGGTCAAAGATGACCATATAATCTCAGATATCCCCTTCGATGTTTATATGTGTCATTCCTTGTATCTCCCCTTGCTCTGAAGTTTGTTTATAAATATATATATATTTTTTTCTTCCTTCCATGATGCTCCCATTTGGAATGTCTTCCAGTTTATATCCACCATGGAGTTGGGGTCGTGTCTTTTCATAATGAAATGTCTCTTATTATTAAAATGTTATAATGTTTAATGTTTATAATTTTAAATTGATAATCATAATTTTATAATGGTATTTTAGGTTATCATTATTTTATTATCATATGTGTAGCATCTACTATTGCGAGAACCCCTACCACTCTCGTCTTTGGAAGCATAAACCCTTAATTTCTCTTTTTATACTATAACTCTTCTAGATGTAATATTTCTTCTTATAGGGATACACACCCATAGTCATTAGTTATCATATTCCTTCAAACCATATAAGTGTTCAGGAAATTCATTAGTTATACTATAATTCAGCTGGTGAATATGCTGCAGAAAGATGGTATACACAGCTTTATAAGTGGCATGCCTATTTTTTAACTTGTCTTCATATTTCTCAAGATCTCTACATATGAGTTAACAGATACTTTTAATGGAGGTTGATACCATTGGAATATTTTGTTCTCATTCCTCCTCTACTGATGATCTAATTAAAAACAGATGGTAAGCCTTTTTCCTGTGTTTTTTCTTCAGTTGGGCTGTGTAATTTTCAAACATAGTATAGCATACAAAATATTATGATTAATAAGTGAAGTAATTTGAATATTTACCCCTCCACTTACAGGTGCATTCTTAGAGCTATTTAATTCAAGTAGCAGTGTTTCATTTGTTGTTCATATGATAGTAATTATGGATATTTCAATCAAGTAGGTTAGAAATATTTTATAACATTTGTCTATTGAAAATAATTATATTATCTTTTATGACTACGAAAAATTCACCACTAGTGATTCATTGTCATGGAAATTGTTGGCAGTGAATTTGTCTGATACCATCTTTTATTTGTCTAATTGATTTTTGATTAATTGTTGGCAGTGATTCATTGTCATGGAAATTGCTGGCAGTGAATTTTTCTTGAGGTGAATTTGTCATGACGGTGAATTGTTGGCAGTGAATTTTCTGGCGGTCAATTGCTTGCTGTGAATTTGTTTGATGCCATCTTTTATTTGTCTAATTTATTTTTATAAAATTTCATTCAGATTGCATTCAGCATTTCATCATCTTGAAGAGGATTGTTGAGTGTAATCTACAATGTTGATTCAAAGAACACATAAAATTCCTTCCATAAATATTCTTGTAAATACAAATATAAAATGCACAAAACTTATGTCCACTATAATTTAATATTATTTTAAAATAAATTAAAATTAAATGTTCAAATTATTTTTTAATTATTTATATGTACTATATTATTCATTTTATTACTATAGAAAAATAAAATTACATTTAAAATTAAATTTAAAGAAAATTGTTTATTTAATTTGAAAAGTTGTTGAAAGAAGTTGTTGAAAGAGTAAATATTTTTTACATTAAAAATAAAATAAAAAATGTCAAAAATATAATAATTATTGAGTAAATTTTAAAATGAATAATTTCCTTTTCTTTATCTACTTAAATATTTATGTTTTTATGTTTGCCTTTATTCTTAATGACTTCAATATGAACTTATGTTTGCTTTTATTTATTTATTTAAGATTACTTGCTCCACTTTTTTCTTTTGTTGTCATAAGTAATATTGTTAATCTTTTACTACTTTATTTTGCTGGTAGATAAAGGAAGCACTCACTTCATATAAATGCTTATAGAGTTATTGGGTGACTCATTCTTGAAATATGCCATTAGTCAACATCTTTTTATGAAATATGAAAATGAGGATGAGGGATGGTTATCAACATGTAGAGTTGAGGTAGTTTGTAACACAACTCTTCATCGTTTGGCACTGGATCGTAATTTGCAGGTATTAAATTGCTATATTTATTAAGCAAGTGACTAAATAAATCTTGGTAAATATATTTTAGGTTAGAAATCCTAATGCTAAAATGAGCTACTATTTTGTGTTTCTTTTACTCTTTACTATTATTCATTTGCATGTGTGTCTCTATTTCTTATTGTCTTTGAGCCTTCATTATTATAGTCTAAGCAGATATCAGGAAATCTATAGTTTACAACATCCACAGGAATAACCAATGTTGAAATCTAATGCATAATAGCATTCAAATTATGTAAAACAGGAATAACCAATAATAGTATCAGACTATTGCAAATAGGGATAAGCAGTGTTGTACTAGTCAGAATTGTTATGCTCTTTTGTTTGAACTCTCTCAAGGTTTAAAAATTAGTAGCAAGCATAACATGGACCTTAATATGAGGAGACTATACTGATATTGGCCTTCTTGGAGGCAAAGGACATGTTTAATTCTTTACATAATTTTCTTTTGTTTTTCATCTTAGATTTTTTCTTAATCCAATTGACTCAATAATAGTTGATATTGTTTCTGATAGAAAACCATTGCTTGTTTATATGGAGAATTTCGATTTTGATATTTTCTATGTATAAGTTGAGTTTTTTCCTATTTTAGGTTTAATCTAATATTTTTTCTTTATCAGTTATTTAATTATTCATTTGAAAATATTGTATTCAGATGTTGATTTTTACTTTGCTTTATGAAAAGGGATACATCATAGATGAACTATTTGATGTGCACAAATGGGTCTCTCCTAGGCTATTTTGTAAGAGTATTATTCCCTGCTCTTGCAACCTAGGAGATCCTAGCAATGTCCAAATGGGGAAGGTTTGTGACAAGGGACATCGATGGATTTGATTGAAAACAATATCAAATGTTGTGGAGGCTTTAATTGGAGCACATTTAATTGGAGGTGGTACAATTGCAACCTATGAGTTCTTGAAGTGGATGAACATGGAGGTTGACATTGAAGACAAGTTAGTAAAGTCTGCATTCAATCACACTCTTGCTTATCCTACTGATTTGAAAAAAAGATTGGACAAATTGCAATCACTTCTAAATTACCATTTTAAGAACATATCCCTCTTAGTGGAAGCAATCACACATGCTTCAATTAATGAACATGGAGGATGTTCCAACAAGGTAATTTTTATTTCACCTTACATTGTGCAACCCAAATAGTACTTTGATTGTACTTGCAAGATGAAATTCCTCTAGAATATAGAACTAAATTTTAATATTATGTTGATATTTGACAACAGTTGAATTCCTAGGCGACTCTGTGCTCAATTTTCTTATTACTCAGCATTATTATTCAACATACCAAGAACTGTCTGAAGGACACAAGTTTATGGAAAACATCTGTTAACAATGAGAACTTTGCTCAAGTAAAAGTGAAACATAATATTCAAAACCATCTTCGTCATCATTCAAATGAATTAGGAAATCAAATAGAAAATTTTCTTGAGGACTTTGAACAACGTAAATGTGGTGATTTCCAATTTATGTCATTTGGAGGAGGAATGCATGCTCATAAGATAAGTTATTTAATTTTACATGTAAGAATTTTTCCTTCAATTTTAGTTTAGTGCATACCTACTTTATAGAAACAATCAGCCTACATGTATTTTTTTCTTAGATAAAAAAGTGATTTTTTAACCTGCTCAAATACATGTTTGAGGAGCCTTATTCTACGTATTTAATATTTATTTGGATTGAAAAGCCATATGAAATTTTTATTAATTAAACATTAAAAATACATAGATAATTATACAATAAAAGATTTCTAGTAGGTATTCACAAAAAAAGTATTAATTTATTTTGTTAGTAAGTAGATCATAGATGTGATTAGCATTGTATTTTATTTGTATGTTAATATAAGTGTTCTCTTCGATTACAACTTATGTCATTTTACTATTTTTCTTGAACGCAGGTACTAGGAGATTTAATAAAAAGCATTTTAGGTGCAATATTAGTAGATACTCAATTTAACCTAAATGTTGTCTAGGATAAAATAAAACCTATTTTATCTCCCTTGGTTACACCTGAAAACATGAAATTACATCCACTATGGGAGTTGTATGAGCTCTACTATCAACACCATTATGAATGCAAGTGGAAGATCACTAATCTAGGGAATGTTTATGTGGCCACTATACAAATACAACTTAAGGAATCCATAGTATATGGAGAAGAGTTAGACATAAATAAGAGGTCTACACAAACTAAAGCTGCCAAATATATGTTGGCACTGTTAAAGGTAATTTCAAATATTGGTCACGTCAAGCTATTTTTCAAGATGGTCTAGCAAAGAGAGACCAGACACTAAATTACCTAAGAAATTTGATCAAGAAGTGTTTAATGCATACATCCTTACAAATTCTATCATAACTGAAAGATTAATTATTTTAATTCTCAAATCTAAATTTGGTTTTACTAATCAATAACATCATATAGACAATACTAATAGTTGGGAATTTATAATCCTAAAATAGTTGTTCTCTAAATAAGGTAAAGGTAATATATCATGACCATCATACATGTGCCCAAAGTTCAAAGGACACAACTGGGAATGAAACTCAACATGCATCCAACCTCATTGCTCAAGAAAAAATGGTTTGTCATTCATATAATATTGAGTTTAGTTATGATAGCTGCAATTTTTCCCAAATAAAAAATTGAATGCAACAAATGGAAATAATATTTTTATTTTGGGATGTAGATAATTGGTAGTAGTCAATAAATAGATTTAGGAGAAGTGGATATGATTGTTTCACAAGATCAATGTCACAGAGGAGAAACACATTACGAGAATAATTTATCTTGTAGCAGCAAATAAATGGAAGGTAAAGACCTGGATCCACTTTGACATATGAAATCCACTAACAAAAAGGATAATGAGCTTCCAGCTGGAAAGCATAAATTGGAAGAGGGAAAGGAAGGTATATGTATGACATAAGTGCTTAGACATGAGAATGTAGAAAGTAATCATCCAAAGAAGAGGACGAAGAAAGTGTGTTCCCTACTAGGTAGGCAACATTCATAAAGTGTAACCATATCAAATTTCCAATAATATGTTCTATTTTATAGATTATAGAAATACAAGTTTAGCATATAACGTTACTACCAACATAACTAACAAGTAACCTAATTAAAAATGGGTTTGTTATATGATAGCCACAATTTGATAAAATTTTACTATAGAGATTAATATCATTCAATACTCATTTTATTGTGGATTTGTTTCACATTAAGATTTTTTCTTAGTTCGTAACAAGGTGACTATAGATGAAAATTATATGAATTGTGTCAGAAAATAGATTGTAGGGGACCTCAATTTGCATTGATAGAGAAAACTTACATGCCTCTTAAAATGCAAGGTATTTTCTAGGTTCTATTTTCACATTGATTTTGATGGTATTCTTTTAACTAATATTCATTGATGGTTGTTTGTGTAGATTTCTATTCAATGTTGTGGTAGAAATTCCTAATAAAGAAAGATTCTCAATCCAATGCAAATGCGAAAGAGACCGTGCATGCGTAAAATATTCAGCTACATATAAGATGTTGTTGGAACTTGAAAAATATGGATTAAGTTCTATAAAAGCTTCCAATAATGATAGTGAAATAATTTAACGTAAAAACATATGTTAAACCTTCATAAAGATAAAAAAATTACAATTTGTAAAGCCCATTTGTTTTGACACCCTTGTTATACCCTTTATACCTTCTTTTGTGACACGTTTATGTGTATGATTATACAATTTTTTATGCTTAGATGATAATTGAAGATGATTATATGATCAATGTTTTTCTTTATACAATGTTTGAGATGTAGATAAATATCTATGATATTAGTTCATGTGTTGATAATTGTTATTTCCTATTGCAGTGTCAATCTACTTGAGTAATCTATATTTAATCAACCGACTCATGATTTATGTATCATGTGATGTCTTAAATAAGTATTTGATCCATTCATGGGTTATACTTATGTTACCACTCTGTCATTCAATATGAATTTGTTTAGTGAACATGGTATTTAAATGAATGATTATTGAATTTATTTGGTGAACATGGTATTGAGATGCATGATTATTGTATTTGTTTATATGCCTTGATTATCACATTGATTTGAGAATCCATTCAAAGGTGTGATTTATATGATGTGTTTCATTGAGATAAATTCTACACATTTTTGAGATCATAGAGATGTGATGTGCCTTGTGTGTACTATTGTACTTGGATTTCATTTTATTTATGCTTAAACTTTTATTTTCAATGAGGTCTAATATGCACATTGAGAATACAATATACATGGAAAAGCCAACATGAAACATAAAAAGAGTTGATTATGACTATATATTGAGGGATCATTCAAATGAAAGTATTATGCATTTTTTGGAAGGTTATCTTTCTCCACCTCATGTAGTGATGAGGCTATGACTATATGTAAAGAGAGTTTACTATGAGACTATGTCTTGGGGATCTTTATGATGTTGGCTTTGTTGTCTTTTATGTCATATGTCCTTAAGTGATAATTTATTTATGTGGTTCCAAGTTCTTAGGATTCTAGGTTATGTCATTTATGTCATAATTGCTTAAGTAGCAATGTATTTATGTTGTTCCAAGTTCATAGTTGTGGGTTGTCTATGTATGCAGCTTATAAATTATATTTAAATTAAATTATGAATGTAAATTTCCTTATTAGTACTTACCTTAGTAAGCAATTATTATAATAGATAAGTGATAGTTGTTACTATTCATTGTACTTTATAATCAATAATTTTTTTTTCTAACAATATTAATATTTATTAGTTGAATGCAAACTTTTCCAAATTATTTAGAGCAAGTTGTATTAGTCATTGTCCTAGCAGCTAACTATTATGATGGATAAGTGATAATTGTTAGTATTCATTGTACTTTGTAATCAATCAATTTTTTTTCTAACAATACTAATATTTATTGTTTGAATGTGAACCTCTTTGGAGCAAGTTGAGTTTATGTATGTAATTTATATATTAAAGATTTAAGTTAAATTGTAAATGTGAATTTACTTATTATTCCTTTCCCTAGCAAGTAACCACTATGATGGGTAAGTTATACTTGCTATTATTCATATTACTTTTTAATCAATCAAAACTATTTTTTTCCCTAACAATGCTAATATTTATTTTTTGAATGTGAACTTGCATATTTGTAAATTAATACATTTTCAAAAATGAATTTTTTGCATTTTTTTTGGCTAAATCTTTAAGAGTTCTTGTTAGAGCCTTCATATGAATCAAGAAATATATCTTGTCATATTTATTGAACCAATAGTAATATTATGTAAGTAAGATGGTTATTTATTTATTTTTATTCAAGGGGTAAATGCTTAAATTGACCAAAGCTATGAACCAGAATACAACCACTCAACAATACCACCCCAATGGGGTTTGAACCTTGGTGGCAAGAACAAAAATACCACCTTTAAACCATCACACCATGCAAATACTAGCTAAGTACGATGGTTATTCCATAATACTATATTTATTTGTTTTTTTATATTCTTGGAAAAATAATCTTATATTTATGTGCTCTCTATCCAATTAAAATTTAAAAGAAAACATTATAAGATTAGAAGTGTTACTCACCTCGCATTTCTTAAATTCTTACAACTTGATTATTTATAGATAGGTATATAATTTATGTATCTTTAGGACTTTTTGAGTGGGAAAATTTCACACTTATGTGAGCATAAGGACATGTAATTACTTTATTATTTTATGAAGGATTGGAAATATTGTTGTAATGAGAAATTAATGAAGGGAATGCATGATGAACTTGTAAGAGCATATTCTATTTATTAGTGAGTGTGTGTTTCATAGGGAGAGTGCTAAGGAGTTACATATGCCAACTTGAGTGGTGGAAGTCAAATATGTTCATGAAGAAGTTATATTCTAATTTTGGAGGTCACTCATTTAAAGTGGGTTGTAAGAATTCTTGCCATGGGATTCTGGACCTTTTTTTCTCATGGGTTTCCCTTTTGGTAATTTTTTGAGCTTCTTTAAGTCTATATATGGAGGGATTCAAATAAAAGTATTATATGTTTTTTGGAAGGTTATGTTTTCAACTCTCCTTGCAGAATGAAGAGTTTTAATTTCTATTTTCTCTTGATATCGAGCATTAGACTTTAAGAATGTACTGTGACCATTGATTCTTATTGGGTAATACATTGGGTGTGCATTCAATGCTATTTTATTTTACCTTTTGAGGGTATATCTATGTCACTTTTTTTTGTGGTTAATCCTAATCTTATTTATTTTATTTTATTTTTCTAAATCTTGTTGAAATTTCTATGTTAATTATGATATTTTCTTTGTAAGACTAATATGGAAATACTTGCATGTTAATTATTTAAGTTTAGTTCTGAGTATTGTTAAGGTTTTTATGAGCATATTCCCTTAAAAATATTTTTTGTCAGTAATGCACCACTTTTAGTTCAAGGATACAAATGTGTACTTATTATGATAACTCACCATGATAATCTTAGTTTTCACGCATTATAAAACATGATATTGATGTTCAGGTGTGTAGTTTAGGATACAAAGATATGAATGTCGCCTAATGAGAGGGAAATAAAACACTTGTAATTGAGGTTTTCTTCCACAAGGATATATGTATAAAAAGAAAATAAAAATATAATGTTGGAAGAAAATATTCTCTTTAGATCTAAACATTTGACTATATAAGAAAGTATATATTTGATAACCTATAAAAAATTCACTTTTAGGTAAAATAAACATATTTTTACTCATTATAATGGATCATTGAACAAATAAAGTTGGTTTTAAAGTTGGTGAAAATTGAATATTCGATGGTTTCAAATGTGGAAGACAGTTTCACACTATTTAGTTATAGTGAACCATTTTTAAGAGTTTTTAAAAAGCACTCGTAGCGAATATAGCAGGTTTGAATGTCTATCTCAAAAAAGTACGAAATTAATAGAGCTAGAATATGACTATGGTATGTCCTCTTGTAGATGTATGTGGAGCTACATGTTTATTCTCCCTTTTTTCCATTAGAAATATATCTTTTTTTCAGTTCTCCCAGCAACTGAGCTATGTATTGTGGGTAGTGGTAGATTTTTCTCCAAATTTTTTGAAATACAATGCTTTAGCCCCTGTTGGATGTTGAAACAATGGAAATAAGGAGGGAGAGGTTTTCTATCCTTGAAGAGATAGGGATCCTCCTATTTCACTCAAGTTTCACTCAAGGAAACCCTAGAGATCTCAATCTAAGGATGTAAAGGGGAAAGAGATTTGTAATAGGGATGTCCTAGGGTCTGATTAGAAACTAAAGAGGGGTTCAACACCAATCTAGGGCTTGGAAAGACTAATGAAATACAATACCTAATGCTAAAACCTAATGTACTGCAAGACTTCACTAAATGACCTAGAAATGTATGTAAAGCTAAATAGAAAGCTGAGAAACCAAAAATGTGCACCTAGAAACCTGAAGGGGCTTGAATGATGAATTGAAATGCTGGAAACACTAAAATTAATGTATGCTAGGACTGATATGCCAGTCTAGGTGATTTAGTCCTAGATTAGGGTTTCTGGGCAGGAACATAAATCTACAGAGATATGTCTAGAACTCCACAAATTTGCAATTCTGACTGTACAATGACTCATATGCCATAAGTGGAATATTAGTCAAGTTTGGATTTTTTGGAAATTTAAAGTCTATTTCTTCTCTTCAATGTTTTACTTTGTCCTTTCCACCTGATTTTTGGGTCTGAAACTTTGATTTTCAACCTATAGATGCCTTTCAATGATCTCCAATGCAAGGTGACAACTTTGACAACTTTGAAGTTTGAACACTTGACAAATTTCTCTGAACTTTCTCTTCAATATTTCTTCAACATAGATCTATAAATCACACACTAAAGAGAGGGAAAAATATTGTTTTGTTAGTAGAAAGGGGTTTGCCTTGGTCAAACCCCATTTTGGTAATCAAACCTTGTAAGAAATGAAATGACAGAATGATGAATGAAAAAAATGTAATGTTGCAACTCACCAAACCCTAGCAATAAAGTGTTGAAAACATGTATGAAGTGGCTCCAATGGATGTAGGTCTTGAATCTTGCTTGAATGTGATAGATCTTGAATTGAATGCTAGCTTGAATCATAAAACCCTACATCACAAATGTTAGCTCAAAAACAAACATGATGCATGATGACTTTGACATGATGCTTGATTCTTGAGTAATGCTCCAAAACACTTGATAATAAACTCTTGAAGATTCTTGAATGCTTTTGTAAACTCCAATTTTCTATGATGCATGAATACTCAAGGTGCTAGATCACTTGTAAACTTGCTATATTAAAATGAGTGAAATAACCTTGTATTTATACTTGTTTATGCCAAATTTCTCAAAATTACAACACTACAAGCCGATATTAGATATAGGAGGATAAAATCCCACCAAGAATTTGAATTAAATTTAATTTTGGGCCACACGGGACTCATAGGCTAGAAGTGGCATATGAGTCCCATTAGGCTTAACTATTGGACACATTTTTCAAAATTACTTAGATTCATGTGAAATTAGGATCGAGGCCCAGAAACCTAGGTGGGAATCATACACCCAAGGTGTCATATGAGTCCTAGATCACTAAATCTGAGCCACACAACTTAAAAAGACATGAATTATGATTGCATGTTGGTTTATGTCAGGATTATACTTGAAAATATGTATTAATTAAGGCTTGTCTACCAATGAGACACTGTCGAGACTAGGGTAGAATCTAACAAAAAAGAAAAAATATGTCCTATCAAAACTCTAAAACATTAAATCTATACATCAACAGTCAAAAAGTGTATTAAAGCTTTTCTAGTGTACTTTTCTAAGGGTCCTAGACACTTTATTTCCCTTTTGGGACACTTCACGATGAAATGAGACACTTTGCGAATTTTTTTTTCTAGGGTGGACTAAATCAACTTAGAAATGCATAAAAACATAAAATGAATGTGTAAGGACAAAGCTAAGACACAGAAAAATCAACTCACTTGATGCTGCAACTCGCCTCGGGCTACCTCCTCCCATAGGACCTCAAGTCTCGGAGGCTCCTACTCTCATCGGCTCGACATTCTCACTCGTGAATCCTAAACAAAGTCAAACTACAAGTAGGTAAAAGATAAAATTAGTTCAAGTTACTTCACTTTTTTCTCTTATATATGTTAAATTAGGCTTTTACTATAATATTAGGGTTAAAAGTGCCTTTCATTCAAATTAACATACTAGAGGCTAGAGAGCTCAGTTTTAGATGTTGTTTGTTGCGTTGGAATCATGGTTCCTCTTTTTTTCTCATCAAATATCTATCATATGCGGTATGGTACTTGGAAATACCCTATGATACGACTTATCCAATTCAATGTGGCTAGATTACTACCTTAATTCCACCTCCATAAAACAAGTGGAATCAAGGGGGGGCATACATCTACCCTTGAATTTGATTTCTATGAGAAGTTAGATAAGAGGATTTTTGAACAACTAACGAATTTGTGTCAAGCAGGATATGATTCCTAACATTCTGGTCTTGTAGATAGCTATACAATGGGGCCTCTATTCTCTCACATTATGAATGAATCCATATGAGTATCCTTTTATGAAATGAAGTGTACTATTCAGATTCCTTTAGCTTGTATATTCATGTAGATTCATATGGGCGATAAAGTGGGGGCTAAATTTGGCAACAAAAATTGTACTCCCTTCTTGGAGATAGTGTAATTTCTTACCCAATTTGGACCTATTTTGGTACCCTTACATTAAATACCCTTTTAAAAAATTATTAATAGGCGGGCCTAAGATCCTTTATTTTGGATCTTGAGGCTTGTTTAAACTAAAAACTTGATAAAATCATCAAAAGAATTAAAATTGCTAACAACCCATCCTAACAATCTAGGGTGGGACTCATACGCCACCTTGGGTGTATGAGTCCCCCTAGGTGGGACCCATACACTACCTTCAGTGTATGATTCCCCCTAGGTGGGACCCATACACCACCTTGGGCGTATGAGTCCCCCTAGGTGGGACCCATATGCCAGAAGTGGTGTATGAGTCCCATTTGGCCCCTTTTTAGGGATTAAGTGCAAATTTCAAGTTTTTAATTCAAATTTTTGGTTGATGACAGCTTTTGAGATCTAAATAACAGTAAATTAGGTGTAATGCCTATATAAAAAAGATTATATAGTCATTTTTTATTTGAGCAAGAATCTAGAAGAGCAATTTCAAGATCCAAGCATTCAAACATTCTTCACAAGAGCATTCAATAATAAGTAATTAGCAAAGTTGAAGTCTTGGAGTAGCATTATTGTGTTTTTGCAGGTCTTCAAGCTCACTTTCATTCAATATCTATCATTTTCAATGGTCGATTATGGTTTCCTATGGTGAATCATGATGGATTCTAGGTTGGGGAGATGCAACTAGCCATCAAGCCAAGCCTAATGACTTGTTTCCTAAATGATTTGATCCTTCATTATCATTTTACATTCAGCTTAAGGAAGGTACATACATTATTAGGGCTCATTTGGGTGATTAGGCATCTCTCCAAGGGGGTCAATCTTGTTAATGCTTCATTCTTAAATCTCATTCTAGCACAATAGAATAGGATTGCATTGCATTTTATATTTCCTAATATTGGACACACTTAAGGTTAGGGTTTATGTTAACATTTGCATTTAAGATCCTTTGTTTCTATCAAGGTTTAATTACTAAACTAGGAGTTTGACTGAGGCAAACCCCTCATAAGTAAATCAACACTATATTCTATTTTGTAGGTCTTTTTACAAGTTCAGATTCAAAAATCAGATTGGGAAGGAAGGGAAGAGATTGGAGATCAGATTAGGACTTTGAATTTCCAAAAAAGTAGAATGAGATTGATACGCCAGAAGTGGAATATGAGTCCCACTATAAGAAATTTTATATATTTTTGCAAATCCTGAATCTACACTGTCAGAAACCTATTCTAGACCAAAAACCCTAGTTTGGGACTGATACACCCAAACTGGCGTATGAGTCCTAGTATGCCCTAATTCCAACATTTTTCAGTGTTTCAAAGCTCATTCTAGGCATATTTAGGTTCCCAAATGCACACTTTTGAGTTCTCAGTCTTACATTCTAATTTACATGCATTTCTAGGTCATTTAGTGAAGTCTTGCATTACATTAGGTTTAAACATTAGGTCTTGCATTTAATTAGTCTTTCCAAGCCCTAGCTTGGTGGTGAACCCCTCTTTAGTTTCTAATCAGACCCTAGGACACCCCTATTATAGATCTCTTTCCCCTTTACATCCTTGGATTGAGATCTCTAAGGTTTCCTTGAGTAAAACTTGAGTGAAATAGGAGGGCCCCTATCTCTTCAAGGATAGAAACCCTCTCCCTCCATATTTCAGTTGTTTCAAATCAATATAGGAATTGTCATGGATGATGATAAGAAGGTAGGTTAGAATAGATTCCCAAGAATTCTTCAAGAGTTTCATCTAAAGAGGAAACATTAGATAGAGGAACTTCATTAGATTCTACCTTTCTTTTCATATATTAAGGGTGAATTAGTTTAAGAGGAAAAAATTCGATAGAAACCATGTTGAAATTCAACCACAACTTCACCTTAGATGTTGTGGGGAAATATCTAAGTCCAACCTTACAGTCACATGGATCAACCTCTAAGGGTACTTTAATACCTTGTTCATTACGCCCACAACCTTTACCTTTGTAACCAAATTTAGAGAAGATATTAAATATTGGTCCATAACATGATTGCAATTCCTGAGAAGGAGGATTAGTGTATAGAGTGTACTCCATACTATAAGTATCACCCTTCTTACATAAGCATAATCATCCTTCTTAGTAGATACAAATGAGATTTTTGGAATATCTAGATGGATTGAATCTTCTTTGTGTTCACTGATATAAGATTCAGTGAAGTTCAAGGATCACCAATCATCATCTGGACACACATTCAGTTTAGGAGAAGAAATAGGAGTACATTCAATACTTTTTTCTTCGAGAATATCTTCTTTAGTGATATCTTTCTCCAGAGTAGATCCTCTGTAATAGGTACTTTTGGAGTAGATGTCAATACATTGGAAGATAATGAAGAGATAAATTTTTTAAGAGTAGGTGTAATTGAAGTTTGACCAGTAGCCGCCATTTCACATGTGTATAGAATGAAGGTCAACCTTGATTATAATCACCTCATTATTAGCAACAAACTTAACATAATAGTGTAAAGTATAAGAAACCACTCCCAAAGCATGAATCCATGGCCTCCTCAAGAGAATATTATATGGTAATGATCTTGGCATAACATATACCAAGGTGGGCATGGTAACAAGTCCCAAACTTAAAGGAAAGATTATCATGTCTAAGGCTTGTCAACTGACATTATCAAACCCACTATATATAAGGAAGAAGCATCAAGGAATCAACTTTAATTTTAGTCAATATCAATCAATGCTACATACATTGAGTGCCGAATCGGTATCAACGAGAGCATGTCTAATGCTGATATTATTAATATATAAACTATTATCATCAAATGATCTAATTGCTTTTATACTTTTGAAGGTGGGATTTCATGTGGATGAAATATAATATTTGATGATTCTACACGAATATGATCTAACAATGCATTAAAATCTATCAACCTAGTGGAAGAAGGTAAAAGAATCTTTTGCAAGGATTCTTGAAGTATAGCCTAGTAAAATAGAGTAGTTTGAAGCAAATCCTAAAGTGAGATCTTGATTGGAGCAACATGAAGCTGCTCGATAAGATCATACTCACCTGATTGCTTAACTGCAGGTCTAGGTGCTTGAGGAAGGCTTGGTTGAGAAGGCAGTAAAGAAGTAGGTTGATTAATATTCTATTGATTCCTTCTAGTGTTGTAAGTATGGGATATTTCTCTATAAGAGGGAACCTCATATTGCATGAATCTCATGTAAATATCAGGTATCCCTTTCAATAGGAACCCTAGGAATAGAATGAATTCTTTTAGGAGAAGGGCTAGCCAGAGTCACATAAATGACTAGTCTCTTAGGCCTTTGAGGGGTGGCATAGACTAAAATTACATTTATGGGCTTCTCAAGTTACGAAGAAGAAGGTTTTAATGGGGAAGTTTTCTCATCAAACTTTTGAATCGAAGGAGATGCCTCTAAGAAATCATTTAGGGTGTCATCCAACATATCAAATTCCTACTCTAAAATTGCATTATCAAAAGAATTAAAATTTTGAAGAAAGAGATTTGACATGATTTCATTCATGTCGAGTTCACCAAAATGTAAAGGATGAGATTCACTACCCTCAATACAACAAGTTCTTAAGGATGAAATGTCCCTTAATTACGTCAAAAGACACTACTTAGGTGACAAGATAAATAATGAATAATTCTTACACAATTTAACCAAATTGACACTAGGTTTTAGATGATGAGAATATTGAAATCACTTAATTAAAGGAGTAAATGACATAATTTTAAATTATTTGATATACATAAACAAAGAGTACATAAACCACAAATTATACCTTCCAGTAGATTATCTCTCAACCACAAATGTTAGCGCATCGCATGAATATCTATGTGTTGCACTGTGGTCTTTGATGAAACAAACAATAAAATTCCATATTCAAAATACCCAACTCATCAAACCTATTCATCTACACACAAGAAAAATAGGAAAAATGTTGGGGGATGTTTAAGGGCTTCCCTCAATCAAACCCCTTGTTTCAATGTTTCCACCTCCATGGATAGCCAGGTACAATTGAGATAGATAAAATGCATAAAGAAAAGATGTGTGATGGAAATAAATCTTGCAGAGGAGAACCCTATCACAAATATAATTAGATAAGTAAAGACAATATTATGTAGATGAGATCATATAAGATAAAATGAAAAGGGAGAATTATCAACAACATTTGGGTCATCTCTTGGATTGATAAACGTGAAAATCTTGTAAGAAAGAGGAGTCTTGACTGTTGTGTGAGAGATAATTCCTGTAGAGCTTCACTGCAAGAGTGAGAGAAAGAGTTCCTTTTTGTTTCTTAGATTCCCACCCTTTAAAATGAGGGTCAAAATGGAGTTTTTTTAAGTTGCATCAGTGAGGGGAATCGTTACACACACATCCTTTGCTACGAAATGTGTCATGGACAAACAATACATAATATTCGCTTTTGAATCTCAAAAATCATGGGGACACTAGTGCATTGCGTAGACGTTTGTACATTGTATCATATAAAAATGGTCATGTCTATAATCCTAGCAATTAATTAAATATTTATTATTTAATTAGTTTTCTAAAATCCTCTACATATGATTAAATTTAATTAATTTAATTATATTGTTCATTCATCTTATTCTTCTTTCGTAATTAAATAAATTTATTTTATTTAATTATTTTCATATGTCCACTTAATTAATTAAATAAATACATTTTATTTATTTAAATTAATTATCATTGTTTGAATTTAAATTAAATCTTTTGATTTAATTAAGTTTAAATATTGCCCTTTTCTTCTATTTTAATTTCTTCTTCTAATTAATTAAATATTTCATTTAATTAATTTCATAAAAGTGACTTAATTAAATAAACCTTATTTAATTAAAAGATCTTATGCTTTCTTTCTAAATCACAATTAGATATTTTATTATCTTGTGTTTTCTTCTCATATCATAATTAAATATTTTATTTAAATATGAGATCTTCTGCTTTTTTCAAAAATCCTGATTAAAGCTTTCTTCTTATCATAAACTTTCTTCTTACTTTTAAAAACTTTAATTAAATATTTAATTTAATTAAGAAAAGCTGAATCCTCCACAAATAAATAATTGAATTTTTAATTCATTATTTATTAGCTTTTAAATCTTTCTTTTATTCTTTTAAAGAAAGATGATTTCTTATCTTCTCTTCTTTTCCTCTTTCATAAAAATAGAAAAATCTTGTTTTTAGGGTTCTTCTATTTTCTTCTTCAGTTTCATCTTTCTTCAACCATTCGATCTGCCAAGGAATTATCACAACCGTCAATCAGATAGCCAATCAGAAGCTTTTGAAAACTCTATAAATACAACCTCTCACAATTCATTTAGGGGGTTGATTCTTTAGTATCCTCACTCTGTCAAAATTATTCTTCAAATATTCTATCTTTCATCCATCATTCTCCTTCAAACCTTTATCATATCGTATATGTCAGAATTGAGCAACCAACATTCAACCTTCAAAATCTTGCATCCTTGTGCGATGGAGAAGAGCCATGGAGATCAATCAACACTAGTTTGAAAATCGGTTTGCATGTTCTTTGTTTACTATTTTTATTTTTCATTCTAGTTTGTACTTCTTGGTGCTTGATAGGATTTAATTTGTTTATTGTCTTCATCATCATTATTATTATCATGTCATTCATTTTATCATTAACATTTATCCTCATACATTCATCATCTTTATCATTACCATATCATTCAATATTCATTATCATTCCATCACTATCATTTACCATTATTATTATCATTTATCATTTAATCATTTTTATCATCGCATACCATTTCATTTACCATTATCATGTATCATTTTTACCATTTATCATCTCAAATCATCTCATATCATTTCACTACCTTAGACTCAAATGCTTCGAGAAAGAGTCAAATGTCCTCCACAAAGACTCAACTATAGGACAACTGTTAATGCGTTCATTCAGCCTTGCAAAATACTGATGTGAATCCAATATGCATATATATGCAATGATCTAATGAATATGCAACTATATATAACTAACCAGTTTGTTGAGCCTGTTTAGAAGCCTTCTTGAATCATCATAGAACGTTTTGAAATGTTGGAAGTATGTACAAGCATCAGAGGGGAAATTAGCGCCAATGATGACCAGAGTACAACTTTCATGAATTTTGATATAGCAAGCGAACACAAGCATCGAGGTATAATTGAACCGAGCTGACTTGAGCATTTCTTGCATAAACAGACAAAGATTAACCACCGTTCTGATGCAAATGTGGAACTGTCATCGATGATATTGCTTTGATCGTCATGTCCTATGACATATTTGCATCAGATTGATTGTTAACCTCAAGACAGCAGACAAAGAAAAATCATTCTCATTCCTTGCCACTCTAGTTCAGTACATCATTGAGTGTGCTCCAGAGTAATGATATCAAAAATCAAACAACTTTTGGTCAAACATGTAATACTGTTATTTCATACATTATTCAGATATTTGGATCATCCAATAGACAATGATATGATATCTTGCTGAAAAGTGTGTCATGATCGGATAAAGTTGTTGTATGAGTTTGTTGTTTGTTTGCATGCTTAGATTCTATGTCATGGTCTAGTTGTTTTGGTATGCTCTAAAAGTTAAGTGCCCCCAGTTGAGTTTTTGCCCCATTTATTGACACAACTTGCAGAAAGGAATATGTACAAATGATCAAGCCATGGTAAGACGTTTTAACCCTCTAGGCAGATGGCGGCAGGATGATGCGATTAATGACCCTAAGATGTGAAAAAGATGCAAAAAAAGGGAAGCTTTGAAAAGACAAAGTGCAAAACAGGAACTAATAGATGGAAAGGTACGGATAGCGTCTGTTTGCTAGATTTTCACTATCCGTATTTATTGCATTTTTCTGATTTTATTTTTATTTTTTTTGTATTTTTCTGTCAATAGACTGCATGTTTGCCAGGTTTTCACCCTATGACATTGTTTTTTATTTTGTTTTTTATTTTTTTGTATTTCTTCAGGATTTTTTCTGCTGTTTTTGAATTTCTTCAGGACTTTTTTTGCTGTTTTTGGATTTCTTCAGGACTTTTTCTACTATTTTTGGATTTCTTCAGGACTTTTTTTGACTTAAACAAAATATTTCTTAAGATGCATACTGTTGATGGGTTCATCAAACAGGTCTCCTTCTGGCGTTGATAACTTGTATGCTCCTGAGCCATAGACTGCAATAACCATGTAAGGGCCTAGCCAATTTGGTTCAAATTTTCCTTTCTTTTCTCAGTCTTGTTGATTTCGTGGGTTCTCTTTCAGAACTAGATCTCCCACCTAGAAGGTACGTGGCTGTACTTTGTGATTATAGCTGCGAGACATCATCTGTTGGTATGCCTTCAAATGGTCAGCTGCACCTTGTCACTTTTCATCTAGAAGTTCTAACTCTTGTAGTCGGGAAACTATGTATTCCTCCTCTATTATGAGACCTTTCAGTGATAATCTTAATGAAGGTATTTCTACCTCTAAAGGCAATATGGCTTCTGCTCCATAGACAAGGGCAAAAGGTGTTGCTCCTGTTGACGTTCAGACACTAGTTCTATAAGCCCACAAGGCAAGATTGAGTTGAATATGCCAATCCTTCCCTGAGTCATTGATAGTCTTCTTCAAAATCTTTAGTATAGTTTTGTTTGAGGCCTCTGCTTGGCCATTCCCTTGTGGATAATAAGGCGTGGAATATCTGTGCTAAATATGGAATCTTTCACAAAGGTCATCGACATCCTGATTCTTGAAAGGACGACCATTATCCGTAATAATGGAATTAGGAATACCATATCAACAAATAATGTAGTTGAGTATGAAGGATGAAATATGTTTTCTAGTGACTTTAGAGAGAGGTACTACCTCAATCCACTCAGTGAAATATTCAGTTGCTGTGATAATGAATTTATGCCCATTTGAAGAAGAAGGATGAATTTTGCCCACTAGATCTAACCCCCATTGAGAGAATGGCCAGGTTGGTGTGAATGAGTGAAGTTCTTGTGCAGGAGCATGAATAAGATTCCCATGAATCTGACATTTTGAGCATGTTTTAACAAAAGTGAATGATTCCCTCTCCATTGTAGGCCAATAATAACCCATTCTAATCAATTTCTTGGATAAGGTTAGTCCACTCGAATGAGTACCACAAATTCCCCCATGAACTTCTTGTAAAGCTTTGTCGAATTCGTCATGTTCAAGACATCGAAGTAAAGTACCATCAAGACCACGGCGATAAAGGGTATCAGCGATAAGGGTATATCGAGAAGATTGTCGAATAAAGTTATGTTTTTGGTTGCGGGATAAGTCAGGTGGTAAAATGTCATCTTTTAGGTAGGTATAAATTTTACCATACCAGGGTGAATCGGATCCTACCAAGTGGCAGATAATTTGGCTTTTAGGTGTGTCATAGGCAGGTGTAAATAATTGTTCCACTAGAAATTCGTAGCGATTCTATTGTTCTGGGAGTTGTACCAATGAGGCGATCGTAGCCATAGCATTAGCCGCTTTGTTGTCAATCCTTGGAATTTGTGTGAACTGAATGTCCACAAAGTACTTTTTGAAGTCATCAATCATCTTCTTGTATGGCAAAAACTTGTCATCTTTAGTCTGATAGTCATCATTGATTTGATTAATAACTAGTTGTGAGTCACCATAAACTTATAGCTCGGTAATCCTCCATTCCAATGCTATTTTTAGTCCAATGATTAGTGCTTCATATTCGGCTATGTTATTGGTGCACGGAAACATTAGCTTGTATGACCAAGGAATGGTATGTCCTTGAGGGGTGACGAAGAGAATGCCTGCCCCCGATCCATGTTGAGCAAAAGAACCATCAAAGTATAAGGACCATAACTGCTTAGAGTCTGTTGTGAAAACATTAGCGTCTGGGAACTCAATGTGTAAGGGGTGCTCTGTTTGTAGAGGAGCGTCTGCTAGTTGATTCGCAATAACTTGTCCTTTGATTGCTTTGCGATCAACATAGTGAATGTCAAACTCACTCAAAATCATGACCCATTTTGCTAACCTTCCTGTTAGCGATGCTTACTTAGTAGATACTTGAGTGGATCAATTTTTGAAACAAGATTGATTGTATGAGTTAGCATGTAATGTCAAAATTTCTATGAAGCAAAGACTACTGCTAAACAAGCCTTCTCAATAAAAGTGTAGTTAAGCTCGTGACTTGTCAGTGTTCTGCTAATGTAATAGATTGCACGTTCTTTCCCTTCATGATCTTCTTGTGCTAATAATGCCCCCAAGGATGTCTCTTCGGCCAAGTGTTTAATATATGATCAATGGTTTGTCCGATTTGCGGTACTAGAACTGTGGGTTTATCGCATCGCTTGATTTGTTGAAATGCCATTTCACATTTGTCATCCCATCTAAAAAGGAACATTCTTATGTAGGAGATGTGTGAACGGTAGACTTTTGTCGTCCAATTGTGTGATGAATCTTCTGATGGACTGCAGTCGCCTTTATAATGACCTCAATTGACTGATGTTCTTTGGAGGAGGCATCTTCATGATTGCCTGAACTTTTGCAGGATCTACTTCAATTCCCTTTTCTGAAACAATATATCCTAACAGCTTTCCGGATGTGACCCCAAAACACATTTCTTAGGGTTTAGGCAAACTTTGAATTTTCTCCAATCTAGTAAATATTTTGGATAATATTTTCAGGTGTCCTTCTCTGGTACATGATTTTTCCAATATGTCATCTACATAATCTTCCATGAATGTGTGCATCATATCATGAAATATCGTAGTCATAGCTCTTTGATAAGTAG